>VIAB01008927.1:63056-76613 GCA_009801035.1 Oophaga pumilio
AAACGCAAAGTGTGCACATGGCCTAAGAATATAGTTATAGGAAGATGGTTAGGAAGCAATTGATTGCAGTTATTTATTCCAAAGGGGTACAACCAAATATGTTGAGTGTGCAAACAATTTATCCGGCCTATTTTTGGGGTTTGGTGTGAAATTATATCCAATTTGCCTTTTTCTTCTCTATTTTGTGTTCCAACACAAAGGAAGTAAACGTGTATAACAAAACGTGTAATTGCAATAATTTTCTGGGAACCAAAACTTTAGGCCATGACTGTATATATACACTGAGGGCAGCAGGGGGGTATAAAGCTATATACTATACATACACTGTGGGAAGGAAGGACAGGGTGTATACAGCCATATACTGAATGGATGAGAGGAGGTATACTGCTACAATATATACTGAGGGCAGAAGATGGTATACAGCTATACACTGAGGGGAGGAGAGAGGGTATACAACTGTATACTGAGGGGAGGAGAGATGGTATACAGCTATATACTGAGGTGGAAGGGGTATACATAGCTACATACTACAGGGAGGAAAGTATACAGCTATATACTGAAGGGAGGAGAGGGGGTATACACAGCTGTATGATGAAGGGAGGAGAGTGGGTATACACAGCTATATGAGGGGAGGAGAGAGGGGGTATACTGCTATATACTGAGGGGAACAGGAGGTATACTGCTATATACTGAGGGGAGCAGAGAAGGTATACTGCTATATACTGAGGGGAGCAGATGAGGTATATGGCTATATACTGAGGAGAGGGAGTATGCAGCTATATACTGTGGGGGGAGCAGAGGAGGTATGCAGCTATATACTGAGAAGAGAGGGAGTATGCAGGTACAGGTGCTTCTCACAAAATTATTACATCATCAATAAGTTAATTTAGGTCAGTTCAATACAAAAAAGTGAAATGCGTATATTATATAGAATCGTTACAGAGTGATGTATTTCAAGTGTTTATTTCAGTTAGTGTTGATTATTATGGCTTACGGCCAATGAAAACTCAAAAGTCATATCTCCTTTTAATTGTGGAATCCACGTTCTGTATGTAACAAACTTCCTTTCCTGCACAATTACTTTCTTAACAACTCTCTGAATCTGTTGGCCCTCACGGAAACCTGGATTCATGATTCTGACACTGTCTCCCTTGCTGCCATTTCCCATGGTGGCTTACAATTCTCCCATTCCCCGAGACCCATAGACTTGGTGGAGTCGGCATACTCCTGTCCCCACAATGCACTTTCCAGGTCATCCCCCAAGTTTCATCACTCTCATTCCCTTCTTTTGAGGTCCACACCATCAGGCTCTTCCGTCACTTCTCCCTCAGAGTAGCAGTCATATATCGGCCCCCATGCTCACCCACCCACTTCCTTGACCACTTCTCAGCCTGGCTGCCGCACTTCATGTCCTTAGAACTCCCTTATCCTGGGAGACTTCAACATCCCCATTAACAGCTCGACTTCCACATCTGCATCCCAGCTTCTATCACTAACCACTTCTCTAGGCCTCTCACAGCTTTTAACCCGAGACACACACCCTTGACCTGGCCTTTGTCCAACCCGAGACACACACCCTTGACCTGGCCTTTGTCCGACTCTGTTCAATCTCCCACGTAAATAACTCACCGCTTCCCCTCTCTGACCACAACATTCTCTCCTTCAAACTCACAAATCCTCATCCACCCCAGCAAACTCCTACCTACCGCACATTCAGAAATCTACAAGCTATTAACCCTCAGACACTTTCAGACTCCCTACACTCATCACTGTACCCAATCCCCTCTTTTTCCTGTCCTGTTCATCACTACGACGACACTCTTAGGAGCACCCTTGACCTAGTAGCGCCCCTCAACCTCAGAACTTCCAAACAGAGTAAAACAGCCCTGGCTCACATTGTAAACTCGACTTCTCCAGCGATGCTATAGGAGTGCTGAACGCCTATGGAGAAAAACTCGCACACCAGAAGACTTCATCCACTTTAAATTTATGTTAAGAACCTATAACTCTGCCCTTCACCTCGTGAAACAGACCTACTTCACCACCCTGATCTCCTCGCTAGCCAACAACCCCAAGAAACTTTTTGACACATTTCACTCCCTCCTCAGGCCAAAAGAAGCCCCTATCACAGACATTCGTGCTGATGACCTGGCCTCCCACTTTATTGAGAAAATAGATAACAGCCATCAGGAAATTCACTCCCAGCCACCAAGTGCAGTGACTCCCATCCCTCCCTGCATTTCCCCTGGCTCACTTTCCACATTTGATCCCATCACAGAAGTCTCCAGACTCCTCTCTTCCTCTTGTCCGACAACATGCACTAACGACTCCATTCCCTCACATCTCCTCCAGTCTCTCTCTCTCCAGTCGTCACAACTCACCTAACTACAATCTTTATTCTCTCCCTCTCCTCGGGCATTTTCCCATCCTCCTTCAAACACTCTATCGTTACTCCATTACTAAAGAATCCTGCTCTTGACCCATCCTGCTCAAACTACAAACCAGTCTCAAATCTCCCCTTCATCTCTAAAATTTTGGAGCGCCTAGTCTACTCACACCTTACCAGTTACTTCTCCACTCACTCCCACTTCACAGTCCGGCTTCCGCCCCCTACATTAGACAGAAACTGCACTCAAAGTGACCAACGACCTTCTCAAAGCAAAATGTTACGATGAGCACTCTCTGCTCATTCTTCTCGACCTTTCTGCAGCTTTCGACACTGTTGACCACCGTCTCCTACTCTCTAGGCTCCAGTCACTAGGCATTAAGGACACTGCTCTCTGCTGGTTCTCTTCCTATCTTTCTTTCTGCTCCTTCAGTATTTTTTTTTCTGGCTCCACGTCATCTCCTCTTCCTCTCGCTGTCGGTGGGTACCTCAGGGCTAGGTCCTTGGCCCACTTCTCTTCTCTCTCTAAATGGCCCCAATTGGACAGATCATCAGCAGATTTGGCTTTCAGTACCATCTTTACAACATCATGTCCACTCTATCTGAAACTCAATCTTTCAAAAACTGAACGTCTTCTGCCATCTACTAACCTCCCTAAATCTGACATTTCCCGCTCTGTGGGTGGAACCATAACACCCCAGCAGCAGGGGCGCTGTCTGGGTGTTATGTTTGACACCAATCTCTCCTTCACATCTCATATATACAATCACTTGCCGCTTACACCTAAAGAACATCTCTAGAATCTGCCCTTTTCTTACCATGGAAACAACAAAAACCCCTAACTGTAGCATTGATCCACTCCTGCCTGGACTACTGCAACACTCTATTAATTGGCCTTCCCGCTCCAGTCCATACTTAATGCAGCAGCCAGGGTCATCCATCTGGCTAATCGGTACTCGGACGCGTCCGCTCTTCACCAGTCCTTACATTGGCTGCCCATTCATTATAGGATCCAATTCAAAGTACTTGTTCTCACCCACAAAGCTCTCCACAGTGCAGCACCCCCCTACATCTCCTCCCTCATTTCTGTCTATCGGCCCAATTGACCACTGCGCTCTGCAACAACTTTTGACTAACCTCTGCACTAATCCGTACCTCCCACTTCCGACTCCAAGACTTCTCCCGCGCTGCACCAATCCTCTGGAATGCTCTACACCAAGAACTTAGGACTTTCCACAATTTGCATAGTTTTAGGCGCTCCCTCAAAACACATTTGTTCAGAGTGGCCTATCACGTTAACTAATCAGTCATTTACGTGTAAGTGTGCGTGTGTAGCCCATTCACTATCTCCATCCATCCCTCACGATGGCTGGATCATCATTGTAAATACACCATTGTAAATACACACCTGTACTTTGTATCTCCCCCAACTCATTGTAGATTGTAAGCTCTCACGAGCAGGGTCGTCTTATTTTTGCTTTATTGTTTTGTTAATGTTACTTATGACTTGTGTTTTGAAACTGTTAAACTGTAAAGCGCTGAAGAATATGTTGGCGCTATATAAAGATTATTATTATCTCAGTAAATTAGAATACTTTATAACACCAGCTTGAAAAATTATTTTAAAATCCAAAATGTTGGCCTACTGAAAAGTATGTTCAGTAAATGCACTCAATACTTGGTCGGGGCTACTTTTGCATCAATTACTGCATTAATGCGGCGTGGCATGGAGGCGATCAGCCTGTGGCACTGCTGAGGTGTTATGGAAGCCCAGGTTGATTTGATAGCAGCCTTCAGCTCGTCTGCATTGATGAATCTGATGTCTCATCTTCCTCTTGACAATACCCCATAGATTCTCTATGGGGTTAAGGTCAGGAGAGCTCACTTGCCAATCAAGCACAGTGATACTGTTTTTAAACCAGGTATTGGTACTTTTGGCAGTGTGGTCAGGTGCAAAGTCCTGCTGGAGAAAGAAATTTCCATCTCCAAAAATCTTGTCGGCAGAGGGAAGCATGAAGTGCTCTAAAATTTCCTGGTAGACGGCAGCGCTGACTTTGGTCTTGATAAAACACAGTGGACCTACACCAGCAGATGCATGGCTCCCCAAACCATCACAGATTGTGGAAACTTCACACTAGAACCTCAAGCAGCTTGGATTGTATGCCTCTCCACTCTTCCCCCAGACTCTGGGACCTTGATTTTCAAATGAAAGGCAAAGTTTACTTTCATCTGAAACCAACACCTTGAACCCCTGAGCAACAGTCCAGTTCTTTTTCTCTTTGGCCCAGGCAAGATGCTTCTGGAGCAGTTTATTGGGCATGAGAGGCTTGACACAAGGAATGCGACACTTGTAGCCCATGTCCTGGACACATCTGTATGTGGTGGATCTTGAAGCAATGACTCCTGCAGCAGTCTACTCCTTGTGAATCTTCCCCAAATTTTTGAATGCCCTTTTATTAACTATCCTTTCAAGGCTGCCGTTATCCCTGTTGCTTTTGCACCTTTTTCTACCACACTTTTTCCTTCCACTCAACTTTCCATTAATATGCTTGGATACAACTCTCTGAACAGCCAGCTTCTTTAGCAAAGGCCTTTTGTGGAGTGTGTCAATGACTGCCTTCTGGACGTCTGTCAAGTCAGCAGTCTTCTCTCCATGATTGTGCAGCCTACTGAAACAGACTAAGGGACCTTTCTAAACACTTAGAAAGCCTTTGCAGGTGTTTTAATTACTCTAATTTACTGAGATAATGACTTTTGGGTTTTCATTGGCTGTAAGCCATAATCATCAACAGTAACAGAAATAAACACTTGAAATAGATCACTCTGTTTGTAATGACTATATAATATGAGTTTCACTTTTTGTATTGAAGAACTGAAATAAATTAACTTTATGATATTCTAATTTTGTGAAAAGCACCTGTATATACTGAGGGGAGGAGAAGGCATATGCAGCTATGTACTGAGGGGAGGAGATGTGTATACACACACCTATTTTCGATACTGTCATATAATCAATCTGTACTTAACATGCCACTTCTCAGTTTTAATTTGAGGGTATTCGCATTGTAATTGGGGTAAAGATATAGGAATTACAGCTCTTTGGTATGTCAAGCCCCCGTCTCACACAGCGATCTCGCTGCTGAGTCACTAGTTTTGTGACGCAGCAGCGATGTCCCCAGCGATATCGCTGTGTGTGACATTCAGTGACGATCAGCCCCCCTGCTGGGTATCGCTGATCGTCGCTGAATGTCCTGGACATTTTTTTGATCGCTGGTCTCCCGCTGGCAGGCACGCATTGTTGCATGTGACAGGCGGGAGATCAGTGATCCGCTGGTAACCAAGGTACACAGCGGGTTGCCAGGCGCGGGGCTGTGCCTGGAAACCTGCTGTATACCTTGGATACCAGCGCCCTGATGCAGAAAAATCCCTTCACAACATCTACCCAAGTGAAGAACACTCTCCAGGAAGTAGGTGTTTTAGTATCTAAGTCTACCATAACGAGAAGACTTCTTGAGAGCAAATAGAGAGTTCACCACAAGGTGCAAACCATTAGTCAGCCTTAGAAATAGAAAGGCCAGATTAGACTTTACAAAAAAAAAAATCTAAGGAAACCTCTCAGGTCTCAAAAAGCAAGACTAGTATTGTCCTGTACCAGAATGATGGGAAGAGGAAAGTATGGAGAAGGCTTGAAGTGGCTCCTGATCCTCGGCACAGCACATCCTCTGTAACACATGGTGAAGTCGGAGTGATGGCTTACAAGTACCTATTACTCTTAAGGGTTTCTACCTTTTTTCCAGGAATGAATTTTTTTCATTCTCGGAAAGATCACTTTTGTTTTTTGTTAATTTTTTTAGTGTTTCGGATACTTATTTGGTTCCTGTGTCAGATTTTTAAATCCTGTATGTAAAAAAATAAATTCCTTTACGGTAATTTGAATTTCCAAAACCCATGACAGTACCATACCAGACAGCATCTTCCCCCAACTATAGAAAACCTACATATTTAAAAGGTGGAGCCTCTCTTCCCGCTTCATTGGTTAGTTTCCTGTTTGATCCATCAGTGACCTGGACTTTGTGCCCCTTTTTGTTTATAGAAAACACTGCTGTCCTATTGTTGGAAATAATTTTTAGACGAGGTAATGCTTCTACCAGTGCTAACCTGACCGCTGTCAGTTCCTTCAGATGTGAGGAAGCTCGTCTCAGAGCCAGTGTCCTCTGCCCCTGAAACGCTGTTGTCCACATGTGCCCCCCAACCGAAGGGACTTGGATCAGTGATAACAGAAAAATTCAAAATCTTCCAGGGAACTCCCTGTAACAGCATCTCCCGTCAGAGCCACCACACTAGGAACTACAGAGTTGTTTTTGACACCCGTATTCTCCTGTCTAGGTGTCTCTTGCACCTCTGTTCTGCTTCCAGAACCTCCAACTGGAGTGTTCAGAAACGTGCTCATGCCCACGCAACTGCAGGAATGCATGACGATAGGGACCCCAGGATGGACACGGCTCTCTTCAGTAATATTAATTCCTGATCAGACTGGAATCAATCATCGTTATGTTGTCTATTTCCTCCTCTGGAAGAAAAAAATCTCTTTTTACATGAATCCTAAAGAATTCCCAGAAAGACTGGTCTCTGCTCCAGAATAATTTTTGATTTCCTTGCATTTAACAGCCATCCCAAGGAAGTTAGTTCAATAGTCACACAATTTACCACCTGACTGCAGTTTACTGTCATTTTTCCCACCACCAGGAAGAAGTAATCTAAATACGGGATGAACAACACATCTTTTTCTCAAATATGAGAGACATCTCCGCAATTATTTTTGTGAATACCCTCATGGTCATGGACAACCCGAAGGGAATAGCTTGATAATGAAAATGCTGCCAGTTTCCCTGGATGTTGACTGCCACCCTTAGGAATTTCTTATGTTCCTGAAAAATAACATTTGAGAATCCTCAGTGGTTGATACCTTTTAATGGCTAACTGAAAAGATGGTAAATTAAAAGCTTTCGAGACTACTTCAAGAAAGCTTGCAATTTGTTACCATCTTTTCAGTTAGCCATTAAAATATCAGTCACCGAGGACTCAAATTTTTATATTTTTCCATCTAATGGCTAACACGGTACAAAGATATATATTTGAGGTTTCCGATAGATCGGTAAATGGTAAAATATGTCCTGGAGATCTAATACTGCCATGAAATATTCTGGAAAGAGAAGATTCACCGCTGTTCCTTTAGTTTTCATTTTGAAATGTTTGACTTTACAATAAAATCTTTCAGTTTCACTATCGTTCTTAAGGTGCGGTCTGGATTTTCCAGTAAAAACAAACAAACAGGGGAGGACTGTAGAATCCGGTCCCTATTTTGTGGCTCCAGAACCTGAGTAAGTCCCCCCTTCTGTACCAAGGATAAGACTTCCTGTTCTAAGGCCTGTAGTTCTACCTTCTCGGATTTTTGGGACCGAGAACCTTGCTGGCGGCTGGGAGTGGAATTCTAGCTTTAACCCCTGCTCTATGGCATCCAAGATCCATCTGTTTTTTTAAATCTCTACTCAGGCAGGAAGAAACCTTTTTAACCTTCCTTCTACCTGGGGTCTGGCGTCATTGCCTTCCGGGTCTCTTTGGGGGATCAGAGGAAAGGGAGTCATAATTAAGGCCTTTCCCCCTTTCTAGGACCACTGTTCCTTCGTAGATGCAAACTCCCTTCTTCCAGAAGCACGAAAGGAATTAGTGGGGAATCCTTTCTTGGCATCTGCCGCCTTCTACAGTAGCTCATCTACGACAGTCAAAAAAAGAATTCTCCTTGGTATGGAATACCGCATAATTAGCTTTTTGACTGAAGGTCCCCTGCCCAATTCTTCAACCAAAGAGCCCAGCGAACAGAGTGCATGAGCGGGCTGTGAGTCTCCTTGCATCCGCTAGAAAATCAGCCGCTTCTCGAATGGTTGGAAAATTGGCTAAAATCTGATCCTGCAGGCATTTGTTTTTCTATCTGAGAGCACAGCTGATGTAACCATACAATTAGGGATCTTGCTGTGCATGTTGCAGCGGTATTTGCCTGACTCTCAGCCCCTTTTGAGGAAACTTTCTGCATTTTATCTAAGGGTGCCTTTTCCAAACGCTCAGAAATATTCGTTTCAAAGGGGAATTTTCTTTTAACTCCTTTTGGAATGAAATCTCTTATCAGGCTTCTTCCATTCCTTCTTTATATGGAAGGATAGTTATGTACTGGGAAACATTTCTATGTCCTCACCTCCAACCACCCAAACATCATGACCTGTACGGTTCTGAGCTCCTTAATGTCCTCAATTTTCATTGTGGCCTCAACAGCTTTAATTTCTCGGTGTCCTCTGCCGGGAAACAAGGAAGGCCTTCGTTATCAGCTGAGGAGGAGGATGAGACATTTGAATAAAACCCTTATAATTCCCCATCTTCCGAGTCGTCGTCCGAGCTCATATCTTATGCCTCTGAAGGAACATAAGGGGTCCCTATTCTTATTTCCCTTAAATGAATTCCTGACCTCCGAATTCAAAATAGCCTTCAGGTTATTCATAAGGGACGAGGAGTCCTCTGCCTTCTCTATGTGAAGTTAGCACAATTTTTTGTTATAGGATGGCAACAATTTGTCTCTACAAGGTGCACATTCCTTATTCTTTGCCTTAGTCAGAGATTTTCTAGAACTGTCCTACAACAAAACATATTCAAGGGACACAGCATTAGTCTGAAGGTAAAAGGGGTAGTTAACTCACCCACTCCAGCAAAAGGAAACTGCTGTGCACAGAGATGCTGCTTCTTCCAAAGGAGCTCCCTTCCTCCATTCTACCGGGCCACTGGTGCAGCCAAGAATATTAGGGGAATAGCACCTCCCGCCTCTGGCCACGCCCCCAGAAGTGAAATCAGACGCAGGCCACTTTCCTCTGTGCAAATGTGTGTGAAACATAAAGCGGCCCTTAGGATGGAAGCATGGGGATGTATCTTCCCCCTAAGCCGCACAGGTCAACACCCCCTCACCACCAGACGTTCCGCCGGGAACTCCCGCGACAGCTTCAGGTTCCTGCAGCAGGACAGGTGAGCAAAATGCAAGCACCACCAGGGACTTACCTGATCTATCCATGGGGAAATAAGTGAGTTTACAGAATCCCTGACATCCCCAAGGACTGTAGGTCTCCCTCCAAGGACAGGAAACCACTGAAGCAGGAAGAGAGGCTCCGCCCTTTAAATGCATAGGTTTCCTGCCCTTGGGGGGAATCCTCTATCTCAAGTATGATGCTGACGTGGGGATGGGAAATAACGCTTAGGCGCTCCAAACCATTACATTGTAAAACATGTAGATGGCACCAGTTGAGGTCCAATTTTATTTTATTGTTTTCTTTTTTGTAGGTGGGGTGGGGGGAGGAATGGGGATCAATTGCCTGCAAAAAAAACAAAAAACCTTGTGAAAAAGGCACAAGAACCATGACTCAGCAACAAAGCTAACAGATGGCTCATGAATCAAAAAAAAAACCCTGATTGTTTGCTCCATCAGCTGTACTGCACACAAGTTTTTTTTTTTATATTTTACTACTTTAATTTTTTATTCTAGGAGTAGGAAAATAAAAACCCAGGAGGATTGTTGAGAAAATTGTAGCAGTCCAGGAGCTAAGGATACATCTATTATAAAAAAAAATTGGGAGGTGAATGGTGACCCATGGGCAAGGGACCACATATAGGTGCAGACAGGATGGTAATTTGTGGCTGATAGGGAATTCTTGCAAAACGCCTTCTACCTGCCAGTATCCGTCACATCTCTCTCATGGCTTATCAAAAGAGGAGCCACAGAGGCCAGAAAGTAGGGTTCTCGTGCAGCGCATGCAGAATATGGACCGGACGTCAGAGAATTGATCAACTCATCTCTAGTAAAAAATCATTTTCCAGACATTTTAATTGGAGGACATATGTTTTTTTTTACAATATTTTAAAGGGAGTCTGTCATCAGGTGTTTGCTATTTAATGAGCCTGATTTCAGGGATGTATCACTTATTAGGTGGTGTGCTGTAGTTTGTATACAATCAGGGTATAATCATCAGGAGGTTATCACTGCAGAACTAGGTCACACGTGCAGACCAGTCAGGCTATTTTGTGTAACTCTGCCCCCACCACTGGTTGGCAGCTTGCTGACAGTGTACACAGGAAGCTGCCAATCGGGTGTGGGCGGGGTTATACTGCAGAGAAAACAAGGATTTTATCCAAACTGCACCAAGCAGACCGGACAAGTGACAAATCACTGGAATCAGGGTCTCAGCCCCTACATCATACTGCTCTCAGATTACAAAGCAATAACCTGCTGACAAACTCCCTTTAATGACTTGAATTTGACCATTCAGCATTTGTAAAAACTCATCAAAAGGAACTGACACTTTGGGGTTAGTGTCTGCCTCAATGACATCCAGAGTGAAGTCATGGACACACCCACCAAACGATGAAACTCCTGAGAAAAGGGGATTTCACAGAAAACTTAGTAATCAGGAAAATCCATGGCCCATGGTAACGCAGCAACCAAATCAGGACTATTTAAAGCAAAAAGATCAAACCTGTGAAAGTTTACAACAAAATATATATTTCTAAATATAAAACTAAAATAAAGGGAAAAATCATATAGGAACCAATAACTATCATCTATTCGGGTTGTCCTTTTTTGTGTTTAATTACTTGGCATAAAAGACAAGATGTTACGTCTACCTATGCAAATAAAAAAAAATCAAACCGTGAAAATAAAAAAATTAGCTGTACGCTAAAGTCTTGTCAAAACGTTAAAAAAAATTTAATTAATGTCCTTTAATTGTTACCAGTGCCCCCGATTTCTGCCCCTCTTCTACATCACTGTCATTAACTAAGACAGCCACCTTATTCTGATGAAAAAGCGCTGGCTTAGTGCATGAGTTAAGCCTGCCATGTGGCAACAGGGGAGGAAAGGGGAAAATCCTCAACCACGCGGAGTTGGGGGCAGAACTTACAATATCGGTGCAGTGTCCAGAATAGGAACATTTTCTCTGCCCCTTTAGTTACAGTTTGAGGTTTTTTTTATTTCTGCATCTTCTCATCCCTCATTTATATGACAGCTGCAAAATTTGAAATTTTTAAAGCTCTCATAGAAATTAATGGAGAAAGCTATACATCTGGTCCCTTTAAATGCTACAGCGGTCTGTTCAATAAACTTTATTAAAACCATCCCTTTACAACATTGCATTTGCACGAGGCCGATGCCGACATGTAAATTTGGGCAACACTCCTGCCGCATGTAAATGATGAGGTCTTCTGGGATCCATCCGACATGGATACGGCTGGACCTACAGACAGCATACAGATCTAGGACCTATGTAAGGGCCAGCTCGGGTCACACGTACGGAAGCAATAAGGCCAAAAAAAACCTTTTCCGAGGAAGGCATCACCCATGTCTTTCCATTGGAAACAAATCTACAGAACATTTGTTTTGAAGAGGACAAAAAATAATAAATCACCCATAAAACAAAATTTTCAGGACTACTTCACTGACCACAGGGGCTACTAGAAAAAAAACCCTCAAAGCATAGGCGAACCTGTCTAGAGCAGTATGTAAAAAAATTTTTTATTTTTTTTTTTGAATTCCGGAAGTGGAAGTTGTTCTCTGATTGTGTCCTAGGTCCAGCAGTGAGGAGTAAGATGATGTAACGTTGCCCAAAATCAGAGGTTTGAGTAAAATACAACCATGGTAGATCTATCTGACATAACCCCCTCTTCCCCAAAAATAGGTGGAGCTCAGTCTGCAGTTTCCAAAACTGATTGACTCAGTGCCAGGTCCCAGTAGTGCTCAGCCACGTGCTTCTTAAAATGTTCTCGGGCCATGTTTTCTGTGGGGCACTGTTTGAACTTTATGTCACCGAAACTACGTTCTTTGGCCGTTCCCTAAAAAACAAAAAGATCAAATAATATTAATAACTACAAGGCAAAGGGCAATCTAGGAAAACATTTGTGCGTCTTGAATTCTCACCAGACGATGCCACCATAGACCATAGAGTAATATTCCCCATTTTTGCCGGCAATGTGCAGCACCTTTGTTTAGATGCTGCCAGGGCTTGCTGTGGGCAAGACAGCAGCGAAGGACTATAGTTCCCACGATTCCTCTCTTCTCTTACAGACACTCTGTCACGAGTACAAGGTGTACGGTAGTGCTGTAAGTACTCACTGATGCAGATCTGCTACTGGTATATTGCTCTGTTGTTCCCTTACGGTTTTTCATGCTGGGCACATCACCATTTGCTGCCTAGCATGAGAAACACAATTCCTTCAGAAACAGGGAAGGAGAGATGTGATCCAGTGAGCAGAGGTGAAGGGATATATGATGTGCTGACCTATGAGGACAGTATGATACAGCACACGAGGAAGTGATAAATAGGGGGGCATGGTCATGTGGCTGTATGAGAGACAGACTTTAAGAGGTTTTTCTTCATTTTTATAAATGGGTATTGTCGAATACTACATGTAAATACAAACACTTTTGCACTTTACTACTTATTAAAATTTTCAGCCGTTCTTGAGGTATTAACATTTTTCTTTTGTTTACAGCTTCTTGCCTTGGAGACCGACCACTGCACCCTTCTTGCCTTGGAGACCTACACCACCCTTTTCTATGGAGCTTGTAAGCTCTGTTTAGCAGCTGGCCAGAATCACTGGAGCTCGCTGTTACCTCCTAAACCGCTGTCAGCTTTAGTGCATTGCTTTCAAACGGAAAACCAGTGGTGGTCGGTCTCCTAGGCAAAAGGGCAGTAAACAAGTGTTAATATCTCAAGAATGGCTTCAAATTTTAACAAGCGGTAAATTGCAAAAGTGTTTGCTTTTACAAGTACTATCCGACTACATCCATCTATGTAAATGGGGAATAGCACTTTAAGGATCTATCTCAGTAATAGACACTTCAAAAGTAAGTGACAAATCTTTCTGCATATAAACCTTTTACACACCATTTTAAAGACTGGCATACCCGTTTAAGTTTTACAATCCCCATCATTAAGTAGCTGTATAGACAATAATCTGGAGCTCACCTCCCACACTAAAGAGCACTTGTTAGACTTTTTTACAGTTTCCTCATCTGACTCGTCGTCATCTGTAGGGAAAAAGAACAGCAGATTATGGACCTTCTACAAAGCAAGTATTTCAGC
>VIAB01008929.1:70292-88138 GCA_009801035.1 Oophaga pumilio
CTCTTCTCCCTTGTACCCCTCGCTGGTTAGCTGAGCTCGTACTCCTCTTCCTGTGCATTCCAGTGTATTATTTGATGTTGGGTTTTAGCGTTCCATTCACACCGTGTGGAGATAACTCGGTGTGTTTAAGAAGGAACGTTCGCTAGTAGTTTTTTATAGTTTAAATTAATTTAGTGTGATCCGCAAACCCTAACAATATGCATCAAATACGACCCTTATTAGACTTTACCTGTGTGGCAATGAAGCGTCTTCCCTGACACGCGTTTCGGCGTCTGCCTTCCTCCTCTTCCTGTGTCGGCATAGACCACACAGCGGCCTGTGTTGGATCCAGGTGTCTGTAAACTACTCATTTTGCCCTGACAACTCCTTTAATACTGCAAAAGCCCTTGATTCCTACTTGGATGTTGGGTGACGCGTCTCTCCATCAGGACGTCTTTATGCATCTCGTTAGGAAATGACACCTCTTTAGAATATGTCTTCGTGTAAACCATTCCTCACATCCACAGTACATGTACTGCAGATATCAGATGTTCATGTATGGAGCAATCTCTGGAGCTGAGCTGGCTCCATAGAAAAGAAGTCTGGTGGTTATACAGCGCACCCTGCCACTTGGAGCAGCAATCGGGGCTCGTTTAAGTATATGCTGTTTAACCCCCTCAGATGCTGCTGTCAATTACAGACCGCATTATTTAAATAGATTCAGATGGGGGTCCATTTCCTCGCCCATTACCCCCCTACCCTATCGAAGGTGCCAGTGGTCAACTGGAGGTTCCCATTTCTTCTCTGCTTGTGTGTTCATGGAACACGTAGTGGTTCGTTAAATTTACCATATATTACAATAGGAAAAGTTCAAGTGTCCAGGGGGTGAACAGTGGCTAAAAAAAAAGAAAAACCTAGCTGTAAAAAATATCCTGAGTTGTACTTGTCTGCAAGAGTCCCATCTTTCAAAATATATTCATAATTATTTAACCCATAGTGTGAATAGGAGGGAAAAAGATGTGTTTTAATTTACATTGTGCAATCATTTTAAATTCAGTTTTTTTGTTGTATTTTTTTTAGGAATCCTTCCTCCCCACCAGGAGACTCAGGCTGCAGTGAGGGAGTACAGGAAGGAACAGTTTGATGATGTTCACCACGCTCTAGAGGTTGTTCGCTTCATCGATGAATCCACACCCAAGGCTGAAGTGTTCCTCTACATGTACCAGCTGGAGAGTGGACGACTGTCTAGAAGTCAGAAGTACACTATGGTGAGCTGAAAATTTACAAAACCAATTTTTTTTCTTTTTTTTAAATCACATTGGAAGTGACTTTGAGGGCCCTACATGACAGAAAATGCCCAAAAGTGACATTGTTCTAAACTGCACCCCTCAAACTTCAGGTGCTTGGAAGGAAAAAATGACCATTTACTGTAACTTTTTCCCACACAAATTTTACTTTAGCCCCAGACTTTGCATTTTCACAAGGCTAACAGGAAACAATGCACCATAAAATTTGTTGTGCAATTATTTACACTTAGTACAACAAAACCTCATATGTGATGGAAAACTAACTGTACACAGCAGGGCTCGGAAGGCATGGATCACCATTTGAATTTTGGAGCTGAAAATTATCTGTAAACGATAGCCGACATCATGTTGCGTTTGCCGAGTTTCTGATGTGCCTAATCAATGGAAACCACCTCTCAAAGAATTTATCTAGATGTGTGGTGAGGACCTTGAACCCCAGGTGCTTCAACAGAATTTTATAACGTTGAGCCAAGAAAATGAAAAGTTATATTCCCATAATGTGTTTTTTTTTTTTTTTTTGCCCAAATTTTTTTTTATCTTCACAAGGGTAACGGGAGAAGGTGCACTGTACAATTTGTTGCGCAATTTCTCGTGAGTACACCAATACACCATATATGGGGGAAAACTACTGTTTGGCTGCATGACAGAGATTTAAATGAAGGAGTGACGTTTTGGAACGCAGACTTTGATGGAATAGTTCGCTGATGTCATATTGCGTTTGGAAAGCCCCTGATGTGCCTAAACAGTGGACACCCCCACAAGTGACCCCATATTTTATTTATTTATTTTTTGGAAACTACACCCCTCAAGGAATTTATCTAGACTTCTGTTGAAAAATGTTATTTTGGCCCCAAATATTTTCATTTTCACAAGGATAACAGGAGAAAATAGACCCCAGAACTTGTGAAATTTCTCCTAGTATGCCGATACCCTTATGTGGGGGAATACTACTTTTGAGGCACAGTGCAAAGCTCAGAAGGGAAGAAGCTCCATATTGGAGTTCAGATTTTGCTGGAATGGTTTGAGGGTGCCATGTCACATTGGTAGAGCCCCTGAGATGTCAGAACACCAGACGGTTTTGACTACATGATGTTTTCCGGAAACAAGTAGCAGTGAAAATTGCAAATCTGCTATTGCAGTGCTCATATGTTTTAATGCCCAGTACGTTGTAGTGCTCATTACATTATAGTGCCCAGCTCGTGCTTCTGGAGATAAGCAGGTGTAAATTAGGTGGGCTTTCATAGCTACAGAAATGCCAAACATGTGGACACCAAATGTGGTTTAGGCATACACTGAGGCTCAGAAGGGAACGGGACATTCAGATTTGGGAGCACAGAATTTTGCTGAATTTCTTTTGCTTTTCCAGATCCTGTGTACTACCACTAACGGACTGGAGTGGGGACTTGCTTTTGTTATGAAAATTTTACATCACATTTATCCTGCGATCTACACGGAACACTTACTTTGGGGTTTCCATTTAAATCTTAGTGACGTGATTCAGATGGAACTCCCTTAGGGATTCATTCACTATGAGGCAACAGAGTTACTCTGGACTCAGTCTGGCCTCTGTTCAGCATTGTCCTTCTTTTCAGAAGTGCGCAAAACTGTTGCGGACCGCACTTTTATGCACCCCTAAAAAGACAGATACCACTGGATCATGGGCCAGACAGCATCCACAGTGTCTTCATCTGCCTCATTATAGGGAATCTTCCTCCAGAGGTTCTGTCTGAATTGGAGGTTTACACAGATACCCCGATGTAAGCGCTCACCATAGAGTGCAGGATAAATGTAAGCCGAGCGTTACTGCAATCTTTGGAAGGCAGAATGAACAAATCAACAGCAGGTGAAGAATTGGTTTAATTAATTTTTAACGCCATTCATCATGTGGTATAAGGCTGGTTTTACATTTGCATATCTGTGCGCAGTGTTTGATCTGCATGCGTCATGCGTATTCTTTAACATGGTGTACGCAGGGACATGTTTCAGAGTGGCGCTTACATGCAGTATAGCAAACAGTTTTCGAGCATTTTCCTTGTCTAGGTGGTGGCCGGTAACCTTGGCAATGAGCAGTCCACCATAGAAAGAAAAATCCATCTGTTCTTGAGAACAGAGAATATTTTTAATGATCAGTTATTTGCAAAGTTGCTCATTTTTTAAAAAGCACTTTACAATTTTACCTGTTTAATAAAAGGAAGAAAACCCTTTTAAAAGCAGACACATCTTTAAAGCAGGGATCTCGTGGCTTAATATTACTTGGTGGCTTTGTTTTACATAAAATACTTGTCTATAATATTGTGTGATTAGAAACGAGATATAAGGTTATTTATTCTAACATTTTATTCCCAGGAACCGCAGGATGAGTTATTCCTGGCCATAGTTGGCACAATGGAGGAGATGGTCGATGATGATGTGGATTGTTACTGGCTGATAAAGAACTTTGTGCATCATTTAGACTCTAAGTTCAAGGATTCCCAGCAGCAGCTGGTAAGAGCTGGTGTGTACCCAATAATACTGGGAAATTACCTATAAACTGTAGTTACTTCCTTTCTAATACAAAATATACATTATTTCAATATTTAAGCTGTGCAGATGTTCATGTTTCTTCTGCCTGTATTTATAACTAGATATTCAAGTGGCATATCATAGGTAAATGTGGTTAGAAAGTATAAGTATAATGAAGTTCCTCCACGAATACAAAGAAAATTAAGGGGGTGGAGTACTCCTATAACATGCAAACACAATATAAAAGATGGAGTAACTAAATACCACCAATTAAAATAAAAAAAAAAAACTATTGAAGAATGTATTACAAAATTATATAACAATAAGTGAGGTCTTTTGTAGGGGGAACAAAAAAGGGGGGATCCATATGGTGTCACCCATGGGGGTATATGCAATTGAACATCATTTATTTGCATGAAGTGGTCAACAGATGCAAAATAATGAATAGCGACATTATTAGATAAATGTGTCGCCTCAATATAATAAATTGTGCAAAAATGCACTGAAAAAAGCGTCAAATAGGAGAACACAGATATCAGAAACAACATCCATGAAAAAAACTCATGCCAGTTGAAGATGGATGCAAGTCTAAGACACAATGCTAAACTTGCCTATGGCATGTTGAGATGGGGACTCCCCACTCTGCCCCGACGCGTGTTTCGCTTTCTCAAGGGAAGGTGCTTAGAAAATAGTCTACTGCCAGGAAAGAGAGATAATTGTAGCATAAAGCCCTGCCCGTGGAGCCAATTTAGGCGGTGCATGGTCATATTGGTAAGACTGCCCGTCACCATCATTAAGTCGTGCACATTTTGGGTACAATATGCCCTTGTGAAGTCAATGACATGTTTGCGACGCGTCATAGATGGCCGGCGTGTGGACACACTGAGAATGCGCACATTGGCAGCTATTTTACTGAAGTCTGGACGAGCTCAGCCATGTTTTAGGTTTATGAATATATACATTGGGCTTTCCAGAAATGTATATGTCAGGACAATCCTAAAAATCACAGATGGTAATATTATGTAAAGACATCAATACTGATCATAAGAAGTGAAGATAACTAAGGGAGGGGAGGAGGAGAAAGACGGGACAAGGTATGGACAAAGGAGGGACCATGGTGTAGGGAAAGTGTGGGTAATTAATAAAGGTGATTAATACTATTTGGAATAAGTATTACAAAATAATAAATGCAAAAATAATAATGAAGAAAATAATAAAAAGGTGACAGAGATGAAAAAGGGACTACAACCCGAGATTGAAAAGAAGATAAAGAACAAATGCTGTATATAAAAATAATTTATCACAAAGATTAAAACACTGATTAAGGGTGCTAAGGCACCATAACAGAGAATGGAATAAAAAAAAAATACAGAATGAATGTGATATCATAAAGTGTCTGACAAATATACAGTAACGCCTTATAATACTAAGGGTGAATATCATCCCCTGGAACAGTAGCATATGTGAAAAATCCTTCTATATCCTGGGCATGAGACGATTTTCTAAGCACCTCCCCTTGAGAAAGCGAAAAGTGTGTCGGGGCAGTGTGGGAAGTCCCTATCTCAACACCATGGGTACAAGAAAAAAGGCACCAACCAGTCAACTATTGCGCAAATCACTGGCTAATGTAAAGCATACCACTTAAATATAGGAATGGTATATGCATATAAAATGGGACGAAGTATAATGAAAAAACAGCACTTGCCATTACTTAAAAAATGCTGTCCTTTATTTCACGTGGTGGGTCAGTCCTTAGAGAGCATGGATGTGGAGTAGCACAACAGTCCTTTTGTGCCTATCCCAGTGCTTCTGTGGGTTAAAGCATTCTTGGACCCACAGAAGTGCTGGGATAGGCTCGAAACAGCTGTTGTCCTCCACTTCCCCGCTCCCCTTGCTTTGTAAGGACTGTCCCACCACATGAACTAAAGGACATCATTTTTTAAAGAATGGTGAGTGCTGGTTTTTCTGCATTTGTTTTTTTCATGGGTATGTTTAGCATTGTGCCTTAAACTTGGATCCATCTTCAACTGGCATGAGTTTATTCATGGATGTGGTTTCTGATGTGTTCCCCTATTTTTTGACTCTTTTCTTCATTGCGGTTTTACACAATTTGATATTGAGGCGACACATTTATCTAATAATATCGCTATTCATTATTTTGCATCTGTTGACCTCTTCATGTATATACGGTAAATGATGTTCAATTGCATATACCCCCCATGGGTGACACCATATGCAGATGGGTCCCCCCTTTCTTGTTCCTCTTTTAAAAGACCTTTTAGAACTATTTTAAATTTTTTTTCATTTTTTCAATAAAAATGTGTTTATTTTATTTGGTGGTTTTTGATTACTCCCATGTTTTGCTTTGTGTTGGTATATAGAAGGAGGCTTACTAGAAAACCCAACCCATTTTGTAGTGAGCAGTGCCACATGGGAGATTAGTTTAGCATCTGTGTAGCTGGTCTGGCGCAGCAACAACTGTAACCAAAAGGAGAGTTGCGGAAGCCGAAGGATACGAGGCGGTTCTCGTAGCTCCTGTTCAGAGGGGAGAGAGATTTCGAACTGGATGGATCGGTTTTGTGACTCAATTTGCACCGATTTTACTGATCCTGCGATGGCGCCAGATTAGAGGGCTTGACCACCAATGACATACCTTTCTTCCAACTGCTGTATCGCCAGGGCACGTGGCATAGTTTGTCCATTTTAGAATTGGTTCCACTGAAATCGTGTTTTGTGCCTAGAGATCTCATATATAATGTATGTGGTTTTTATTTATTTATTTTTTTAAAGACCATATATTTCCCACTTGTCTTTGTTCATAACTGTCTGTAAATTGAGATTAAAAAACAGCAGCTTGAATTTTAGGCTGCATCCCGATGATCATTAGACATACACGTTACATCTATTTATAGGGGTCTAGACGGAGGCCACATTTCAATGCAATGTTCTCATTTCTCTATTACAGCAGAAGGGATTTGAGCATTACCTGAACTTAGAAGATGGTGGACTTGTGGCACACCTCAAGGCATGCAGTGCTCTGGAGAAACTCCCGTATGACTTGTGGTTCAGGAAATGCTTTGCAGGGTGTTTACCGCCGTCCAGCTTACAAAGGTACAATAGGTTGTATCATTCTGGCTGCAGAGCATGGGCAATCACAGGGGGATCTGATCAATAAGTGTGGTTTTCTTAGCAGAAGATCAACACTGTTGATTGTCACTTGTTTATGTTCACTTCCATGTACCTATGTGCGAGTGGGTGGAAGGGTTGTGGTTGGTCTTCATGATGACGCCTGTAAAGTGCAGTGGCAGTGAATGATGCAATATAAGCGAGAAGAATTAAATGGGGTTTGTAGGATCGTTCATGCATGTTACATCATTGTCTATTTACATGATGCCATATAATAGATTTGATAAAATGACAATCTGAAGAAGGGCAGGTTTACACTGGCAATGATCGGGAAGAAATGGCCATTTTAACGTTGCTGAGATTGTGCGCTCTTGAAAATAGCAGTATACACTGTTAATCCAGGGAGAAGGTTTTGCCGTTTAGCAGCCTGTAGTTTGTTGTTTTCTCTGTTTCTATGCGTATGTCTGACAAGTCCTTAAGTGCTGTGTCCCACCTGCAGGGTATGGGACAAACTGGTGAGTGGATCCTGCAAGATTCTGCTATTTGTGGCTGTAGAAATCCTTCTGACCTTCAAGATGAAAGTGATGGCCTTTAATAATGCTGACCGTATTACTGAATTTCTGGTAAAGGTAACGTCTTTTCGTTTTCATTCTGTTGTCTTCCTGTAAACAAATATCTAACACCGTGTTATTCTGATAAGATCTAGTCCCTCCATTTAATACAGTGGACAGAGGGGTGTTTTATACCACGGACAACGTGAAGAAGAACTGCACACTGATATCCTCCCCTCTGTGGCTGCTGTTATGTTTGTGGCATAATATGGATAATGGTTTGCTAAGACTTTGGGGTCCTAGAATAGCCCTTCTAGTGTCCTTTCAAGCCATTTATTTATGTTTGCATAAGAGACCAAATTTCATCAGTGTGGCGATTAAGAGTCCAAACTATTGAACAAAAGAAATTTGTAAAGATTTTCCTACCCATCACAATGTTAGTACAGATAGACCACAGATGGCATCTGTGTGTTGTCTGTGCTTTTCACATACTTAGTCTTAACCTGAAACTAAGATTAAGACTATGTGCACACGTTGGGAATTGCTGCGGAAATTTCCACAGCACTCCGTATTGCGTATTCCCGGAAAACACTAGCGTTTTGCAAGCGTAATTAGCTTGCAGAATGCTAGCGTTTTCTGAGCGATCTGTAGCATCGCTTGGAAAACTGATTGACAGGTTGGTCACACTTGTCACGCATAGTGCTTGACAAGTGTGACCACCTTTTTACTAATGTGGAATGTTAAACATAAAAAAAAAAAAAAAATATTGACATACTCACCCTCTGTCGCCCCCGGAGTTTTCCCGCTCCTCAGTGTCGCTGCCGGCATGTTCTGTTCCCAGGGATGCATTGCACGAATGACCTCTGATGACGTAGCGTTCACGCGACCGATACGTCATCTGGGGTGATTCTTGCAATGCATCCAATGCGAAAATGAGAATTGGCTGCGTCCTTAATGTGGCTTCTCTGTGCTTTTTCTTCCAGATTCCTGAGGACAACACAGACCCAATAATCAACAAATCAATTGATTTATGGCACAAGCACTGTGGAATACCCGCTCATTCCGTGTGATGCTGCATTGGTGCTGTAACTTGAGTCGCTCTTCTGTACTTTTTATCTAGAAATGTGTTTTGTGGATTTTCTTTGGATACATGGACTCTTCATCTGATGTCTCATTGCATTTATTTATATGTAGCGTCAGACCACATTCAGATTCATGAAACTGAAACAGATCGGCAATGCAGAGCACCAGAAATGCACATCACAATACAAAGCCTATCACACTGAAGGGGGAAAACGCTCCGAGATACGAGCGTGCTGCGGCTTGTGAAATTGGAGGAATACTAAGGGTGCGTGCACACGTTGCAGATTCTGCTGCAGATCCGCAGCAGATTTGGCCCTGCGGATCTGCAGCAGATTCTGCTGCGTTGTACAGTACCATTATAATCTATGTAAAAAAAACAAAA
This sequence comes from Oophaga pumilio, assembly GCA_009801035.1. NCBI lineage: Eukaryota > Metazoa > Chordata > Amphibia > Anura > Dendrobatidae > Oophaga > Oophaga pumilio. Next base: position 79,223 of record VIAB01008929.1, read on the forward strand.
AACGCTGTGCACATGCTGTTTTACACCTGCCCGATTATAGAAATCCGCAGGGGAAATCCGCACAAAAACCGCAGTAAATCCGCAATGAATCCGCAGGTAAAACGCAGGTCATATTGCCTTCGGATTCTGCGCGAAAAAATCTGCACACGAATCTGCAATGTGTGCAAGCACCCTAATTGTTTTGTAGAAAAACTGCAGATTTTCAATGCTGATTTCGCATGAAGATTTTGTAATAAATTTGCATAAAAAAAAAGATCTGGTACTTGTGGATTTATGCTTTGTTCATATCTCTTTATAACTGGATCTGTCATATGGTGGACTCTTGCATTATTCAAAGGCACTGCTGATTTATAGCTGGATCCATCAGTTTGCGCTTACACCACCATTCTTTGTTTTATATTTGCTGTTACATATAACATTAATGCTGGCAAATCTGACGCTCCTCATGTGTGAATAGAGCCGTAACTGTGTATAAGAAACCCTTCCTCCCCCCTACAGTCGCCAATCTTTATACTGTACACTGTTACATCCATATAAAATATGGGACAACGTAGTTTAAATAGCTACAGGAAGCTTAAAGTGCAGGTTCTGTTATACGCTGCGTCTCCAGTATGGCCCATGTTCAGTTACAATGTGAGCCTTATGGAGCATATACAGAGGCCGTTATCAGACCAGAAATGAATGCCTATCAACTATATTCAGTTCCTTTGGTGCTCATTCACACTGGCTGATGAGCAATGATGGGGCCAGAATAAGCACAGCAATGTTGGGGGAGATGTGGAGGGAGGGGGTGTTGACGTCACTTGGACTTGGGTGCACTACATGTTTCTGTGTGACTAGCACTTTATACAAGCACTGTGTGCTCTTAAAATGCTACGCCACCACCGCCCTCATGGACAGTAGGTGGGGAAGTGGTTGTTAACCAGTATTTTGCACCGCTGCTGCCCCAACCTTATAGCAGCACTTGGCCTTGCTCCATTCTGCTGTATATTGGTATGATGTAACCAGGTATTGCTAAGTATGGTGTCTATTTTTTTTCCTAGGATGTGAACGTTAATACACTTGTACTGTATATGGAACATGTTGGCAGAACATCGCCTATTTTCACATGGGGCAACATGCTGCCAAGAATGAACATTTTTCCACGCCCATAAAAATCAAGTCACCCAATGAGCAAACATTTTGCTTGTTCGTCAGGAGATTCCCAGCATGTGTTCCAGCCGATAATGGGAAACTCGCTTTCCTATGATGCTAATTATTGACTTGTGTAAAATGGCCGTAACAAAAGCATCCGTCTACCATAGGCTCCCATAGTAGATGTATATATATCAAAATACTGTGTTTTTTCCCCAAAACACAAGTTTTTGTGTACAAGGTCCATTTCCCTAAATCAGAAGGGTTGTACTTCATCAACATGAATCAAATGGAATAAACGGCAATAGTTTCTGTACGCTTATAAAGTTTCCCAGACAGATTAATGTGAACAAAAAATAGATTTTGAAAAATATTCTTGTTTTATTTCTTCATTTCATTTACAAGAAAGCTCCATGTTAATATGAACAGGCTCAATTAATGGAGGCTTCTCATCTGGCGTAATGGCCGAGTCTTTCTTGACCAACCGATCCTACTCTATACAGAACAGGCACAATATAATGACGACACGTTCCCAAAGACAAACACAATCAATATCTGCCTTCAGGAAAATAAGTTCTGGGATGGTCTATGACAGTAGGACTGGTCAAGCCTGCACCCGCTGGTACAAGACTAGAAAAAAAGAAAAGAAATGAGTGGCCCATTCACCTGAAGAGCGGAACGCTGACGGGACGGGCAATGAAACCCATTGTGCGACTTCTACATGGGATCCAAACAAATGAAGCATGTCCTTCTTGAAATGGGTGACATTTCTGTAAGCTTTTATTTACTGACCCTGATTATTCTCTTAATGCGGTAATATAATGATGGGAATTAGATCTTGCATAATGGAAAAAAAAAAAAAGATGGTTTTGGCGCCAAAGCTACATGATGCCGGTCGCTCCAACCCTGTTGTGTCTACAGTTAGATATTTCTGAACGAGCACTCACATCCAGTCACAACAGGCTCAGAAATCAACAACCAGTCTCCGGCATGGAAGATGCGACAGTTCACAAAGGAAAGTAGTGCAAGTCTCTCTTTGTTGCTTATTAAGCCCACATTGCTTTGGCTGAAATGTGTGAAGCTGGACTGGCATACGTTTTATAGGTCTCCGTATTCCACTCATGCCCCAGATCTTCCACATGAGCCACCGCTATCACAGACGCGAGATGCTGACACCCGAAGACTTGAGGAAGAACCACTTCTGCTCGGTATGTACATACAGGACAGACCCAGACATTGCCGACATTTTGCATTGCACAACACTTCACATTTTTTAAGGTTTAGTGAAGATGGAAATCATCTATGAAGATTATGCAAATGCAATTTTCTTCTTTTGGAAAAACAAGGCAGTTCCAAAGATTTACATTTAAGTATAAGACAAAAGAAAGTATCCCAGCACTTGTGGTTCCCTTTTTGAAAACGGTGAAGTATTCAAGTAGAACTTTAATGCTAGGGTCTGTGAAACCTGCAAAAGAGATGGAGGAGGAATTAAGTTGTAGACGCACCATTTGTTATGACCATTGCGCATCGTGGGAAATGACCATTTATGCGTCTATATATTAGTATAAGCCTCATATTCTAATGTTAGGACCTGACGATTACACACAGATGAGTGGCGCTTCATACTCCCTGCTCATCTCTTTTACAGGATGAATGCTAGCTTCGACATAAACTGTATGCAAGAGAAACCTGTAAAAAATGTACATGGTTTGGTGTGCTTTGTTCTTATCTGCAGGGCCCTTGTGTTGACGGTCACCAATGCCTATGCTTTTATACGTTCGGCCTATGGCTGGGACTATCCTTAGTGGTGGTAGTGATTCTATGCATTGTGTGAGCATGGCCTCACTCCTAAAGGGAGTCTGTTGGTGCAGAATGACTTAAAACAAAGTATAGGCGCTTGATGGACCCTGGCATGGCCGAACCTTCAAGTGCACCTTCCCACCTACTTCTTTTCCATCTATCTCCCTTTGAATGACAGCTCTGACGTTATAGAGCCAGAGAAGGGTGGAGATAAAAGAAAGCAAGTAGGTGGGAAGGTGCACTTATACGGACACTTGGTGCACTCTTGGTGTGGTCAAACATAAGTGCAAAAGGAGAAAATCCAGCTCAACGATGAAGTGAAGATAAAAAAATCTTTATTCACTTGTCATTCCAAATACAGAGGAGTATCAGCATAGATAGCAGCAGATGAATGCGTTATCAACGCGTTTCAGGCGACGCAGCACCCTTAGTCATGAACATAAGTGCACCTTCCCGCCTACTTGTTTTCCATCTCCACCCTTCTCTAGCTCTATAAAGCCAGAACTGTCAATCAAAGAAGGGGGATAGAGATAGATGGAAACCAAGCCGGTGTGAAGGTGTATTTACATGACTGACCCCGCCTTTAGGCACCAAGTGGCGGCGCATCGTTTGAACAGTCATTCTAGGTTCACAGACTCTCTTTAAATACGAGGTTCTGCAGCAGCTGATGTATGTGCTATAAATAATAATTTAACTCCTGCTTTATATTATAAATATAATTTGCATTTATACAGGCTGGGGGAGTCTGGGTTCTAATTTGTATAATGAAGCCAGAAATTAGAAGAAAATATTTTTTTTCTCACCTTGTTAAATGCCTACTTAATTCATGAACCTCCATTTCTGTACTTTTAAACTCATTTAGCTCTTTTCGTATGGCTGCCTGAAATGACATGATACGACAAATGAAACGACATTTTTTTACACCTTAAATATGATCATACATTTCAGATCCAAGTTGGTTCAACTCCATTAAATAATAAATCAAACTTCCCTGTTAGGCCACGTTCACACATTCAGTAATTGGTCAGTATTTTACATCAGTATTTGTAAGCCAAAACCAGGAGTGGAACAATCAGAGGAAAAGTGTAAGGCCGGGATCACACATTAGAGAAACACGGACTAGTCTCTCATGTTAATACCCGGCACTGCCGCCTGCACCCGGGAGAGGAGCGTTCAGCTCCATGTATTTCTATGCAGCTGCTCGCTCCACTCCCGAGTGCCAGTGGCAGTGCCGGGTATTAACATGTGAGATCCCGGCCTAATAGAAACACGTGGCCACATCTGTATTTATCACCCAGTCCTGGTTTTGGCTTACAGATACTGAATGAGTGAACGTGGCCTTAGATTAAGATCCTACAATGAGTTTTTGATACTCCGTTTTTTCAGTCAGCAAAATATAACATTATCTTACAGTTCCAGCAAAATGGATGGGATATATAGAAATCTGCTGCCCACTGAGTTTTATTTTTCTTTCTACACAGCCTAAACTAACCTGGGGTGCATTTTTGAAATCCGCAACATGTCAATTTCTTTTACTAGTACAATGTTCTTTTACAATGTTTTATTCGATAGCACTCGGACCAATATTATACTACAGGGCATTGCAGATCTGCATTTTTCTCTCATGCCGATTTGGCATAAGAAAAAAAAATTGCAGCATGTTGCGAGTTTCTGCGCAAATTGGGTGGCCCATACCCATTCAAATCCATGGGTGCATGGAAAACCTCAGATGGCATCCAAGTGCAGTCTGATTTCCATAGATTCTCACAATAGACAAGATGGAGAAATCTGGGCACCACATTTTAAAAAAGACATTGAAAAACTGGAGCAAGTTCAGAGAAGAGCTAACATAATGGTAAGCGGACTGCATAGTATGTCCTACAAGGAACTGTTAAAGCAGGGTTCCTCAACTCAAGGCCCACCAACAGGTCATGTTTTCAGGATTTCCTTTGTATTGCACAGGTGATGCAATTATCACCTGTGCAAAACTAAGGAAATCCTGAAAACATGACCTGTTGGTGAGCCTTGAGGACTGGAGTTGGGGAACCCTGTGTTAAAGGATCTGGGAATGTTTAGCTTGCAAAAAAGAAAGCTAAGGGCTCATTCCCACATACGATGAAATCGGACAAATGCAATCCAATACCGATTAGATGTTAGAAAAAACTTTTTGACAGTGAGGATGATCAATGAGTGGAACAGGCTGCCATGAGGTGGTGAGTTCTTCTTCAATGGAAGTCTGCAAACAGAGGCTGGATAAACATCTGTATGTGATGGTTTAGTGAACCCTACATTGAGAAGGGGGTGGACACGATGACCCTGGAGGTCCCTTTCAAATTTAACATTTTATGAAAAAATGTAGGAAACTTAATTTATCAAATAGACGCAGAAAATCGGCAACATGAAAAATGTACAAATACTCATCGTGGAAACATACCCTTAGGCTGTGTGCCCAAGATAAGTTTTTGAATCTATGCATTTCGCTGCATCAAAAAAGCGCAGAGTCTTAAGGTACTGCCACACTAAGCGATCTCGTTAGCGATCACGATAACGACGCAAGCTAACGAGATCGTTGGTGTGATCGCTTTTAGGTCGCTAGTAGCTGCCAAACAGGAGATCTCATAAACGACTCATCAGCGGTCAGCGATCTCTTTAACGACTTTGGCGGTCGTTAGGATCTGTCATTAGCATGTACTGAGCGCAACCTTTTCCACGCCCCTCAGCACAGATATATGCTATATATGTGCAATAATTTATGTTTTGACCGCGTCATGAAAGACGACGTATAGCGCTCCCTTTCATTGTTCTCGAGCGCTTCTCATTCATAGGAATTTCCAGCATCGCTCCTGCTCTCTGCGTCCTGCTAGCCTGCTTTGCAACTTCTGCAATCTTCTCTGTGACGCAAAAGAGAACCTAGTCCCACCTGCCTGCCTCTACAGATATTGCGATCCACTCCGTGACGGTAAAAAACCCTAGTCCCGCCTGCGCCGCTGTCATATGCGTCACAAACGAGGTCGCTCGTCGTTCGCAAAAGGTGCCAAACACAGCGATATAGGCTCACCAGCGGGACGCCAACGATCAAAAAACGGTCCAGAACGCTAGTGAACGATCAGCGACATCACAGCAGGGGCCGCATCGTTGCTACATGCCACACACAACGAGGTCGCTAACGAAATCGCTATATAGTGACGTTTTAGCGATCTCGTTAGCGATCTCGCTTAGTGTGGCATACCCTTTACAGTTCCAGCAAAGTGGATGGGATGTATAGAAATCTCCTGCACACTGTGCTTTTTTTTTTTCTTTTACACAAAGTAAATTGACTTGCGCTGCGTGTTTCAAATCCGCAACATGTCAATTTCTGTACCTCAGTAATTCTGGGAAGGTAATCAGAAAGGTACAAACTTTGTCAGCGGCTGTTAATCGAGTCCAAGGTTTGTCGGCTCTCCTGTCGTAGTCTTGTGCATCCGCCACCTCCACATAATCACTGAAACGAATTAAGATTTTCTTTTCCCTCAGCTCCTCGACCGTAGGTCTCTGGCTGAGCTGTAGACAAGAAACGTGATAAAACATTGTTAGAGTTCTCCTAGTATTTCAATTAGATTTTCAGCGTTAGTAGGAGGACCGTAGGTTATGTATGAGCTACACATACTCCCGGGTAGAGCTGAGCAAATATCTTCGGTTCCCCGTTTATTCAGCAAGCTATAGCGCTTGACGAATAAGCTACAGCGGGAACCCGGATACATGGAGCGTGCCAGCTGAACAGTTGATCAGCGCTGCAGCTGCATGTGTCACAGCTGTGTCACTGTCACAGCACATACATGGAGAGTCTGTGTGTTGGGCTCTCCATACATAAGGTGTGACTGTCACACAGCCGCGACACATGCAGCTGCAGCGCTGATCAACTGTTCAGCTGGCACGCTCCATGTATCCGGGTTCCCGCTGTAGCTTATTCAGCAAGTGCTATAGTTTGTCGAATAAACGGGGAACTGAAGATGTATTCGCTCAACTCTGCTCCTGGGTAGTGGGTGCAGCCTCACTCTCCATACACTTGTATGGAGACAGGCCACGCCCACTGGACAACCGTATGGAGAGCGGGCCACGCCCACTGGACAACCGTATGAAGAGTGAGGCTACGCCCACTTGACAACAGTATGTAGAGACCACGCCTACTGGCAGGGTGTATGAATAACTCATACATAACCTCTGGTCCCGGGTCAGAAACCAGCGATTTCTCGCAGCGAACAGTTCGTGCCTTGGGGGGGATTCATAAGTCTGCAGTCACACAGAGTTACTGCAGACTTATTGATTTGGACCAGACAACCCCTTTAAGGTATAGATGGATAGAAATACACATGCAGAAATAGTAATAGAAGCCTTGAGACAGTACAGGCTCTTGTCACGGCAAATCATTTCAGGTGCAAGTAAGTGCAGAAATCTTGGAGGCTCTTCATAATTTTCACTTTCAAATCCAAATTAGTGAAACCTTAAGGCCACATTCACACATTCAGTATTTGGTTATTTTACCTACCCATTTATGAGCCAAAACCAGTAAAGTAAGGGTATGTTTCCACGGTCAGTACAGGCAGCGCTTTGAATGCAGCGGATACCCGGCTCTGTCCAATGTGCTGCCGGCTTTTGTACACGCAGTGATTCTGCAAGTGATCATTGCACACATGTGGAATCACCGCATCCTATCCATGGACTGTGTAATTTATCTTGCAGAGACGGAGCGCCTCCACAAGATAAATAGACATGCTGCAGTCTAGAAAGACGCACCGCATGTGCGTATACGTAGGGAAGCTGCGGGTGCCGGTGTAAGAAGGTCAAGAGTATTAACCCTTGAAATGTTTGCATTCTTTTAGGTATGTAAATGTATGCCTTGTTTGTATTGTATGATGTCATTTCTTAGCGGTATGTCTGATTAAAGCCTGGACATGGGTACAGAAAGTCAATTTTACAGAGAAATAAGAAATTACTGATGCACTAATATGTGGCCAATTTTACATTTTACATGAGCTGCAACTGAATCATCTGATCTGACAATGTGACGATCATTACAGCAGCCACGTTTATCAGGAAGATCCAGCGGGACATTTCATAATCTCACCTTGCGTGTAAGTCTCCTTTTAATTTCTCGCTTTTCCTCCTGTTCTTCTTGTTCATTACGAGCTGTAAAGTAGAAGCAGCATTAAACTCGACAATCCTGTCATTATTTCACAAAGAACGGCAAACAATTTATCTTTCTGGCAAATAATTTAGTCCATCAGCCTAAACTGACAATTTGTATCTAAGTAAATCTGCCATGCATGGTCCTGAAGAGAGATTACACGGGCCCCCAACTGTAATAATGTCACATAATTAAGTCCAAAACACGGTTTCAGTTATGCTTAAAGGGGTTTCCTGGCTCCAGAAAACTATTGTCCTCAGGCACAGTTCAGCGTAAAAAAAAAAAAAAATCCATTGTTCACTTACCCTACTGGGGTCCAGCATGGAGTCTTTGCCACTGTCCCGGTCTCTGTTTGTCTGCACAACTGCCATCAAGTCGACAGAGCTGCAGCCAATCACTGAGTTGAGAAGCTCTGCCGATGTAGACTGCAAATGCTGCTGAGCTCAGTGATTGTGCTTTACATACCCACACTCTCAGTCAATCACTGGTCTCCAATGCTTGTACCATCTACATCGGCATGAGCTGCTGAGCTAAGTGATTGTCTGCAGTGCTGTTGACGTGACAAAAGTGATGCAGACAAGCATCAAAATCCATGGCAATGACAGAGACACTTTGCTGGACTCGGGGACGGTAAGTGACTAATGATGAGCGATTATGCGATGAGCGAGTATACTCGTTGCTCGGGTTTTCCCGAACACGCGTGGGTGGTCTCCGAGTATTCTGAGATTTAGTTTCTGTCACCGCAGCCAGGGCTGTGGAGTCGGTAAGCCACATTTGCGACTCCTGGATTTTATCAGGTTCCGACTCCGACTCCTTCA
>VIAB01008931.1:32150-45101 GCA_009801035.1 Oophaga pumilio
GCATGTGAAATTGATTGTCAATCAATGTTGCTTCCTAAGTGGATAGTTTGATTTTACAGAAGTTAGATTTACTTTGAGTTATAGTCTGTTGTTTAAGTGTTCCCTTTATTTTTTTGAGCAGTGTACATTATATAAGTGATACTGCAACTGCTGTGTATAGTCGCAGTATCACTTATAAAATGTATATATAGCAGTATACCTATATAATGTGTATAGATTGGTGTATATACACTGCTTAGAAAATAAAGGGAACATCCTCAGACCCTTTGTGAGACCATATGCTGGTGCGGTATGCCTTGGCTTCCTCCTAATGCAGGACAATGCCAGACCTCATTTGGCTGGAGTGTGTCAGCAGTTCCTGCAAGATGAAGGCATTGAAGCTATGGATTGGCCATTGACCATGGATATAACGTACATACCGCAGTCGCAGTTTCACCTATATAATATATATAGACTGCTGTACATACATTATATAGGTGATACTGCTACTGCAGTGTATAATCGCAGTATCACTTATATATTGTATATACAACAGTCAATGTACATTAGACAGGTCAAACTGCAAATGTTGTATATACAATATATAGGTGATACTGTGGAGTGGATACTAGCCGGGGATTGGTGAGGAGAGTGCTGTTCTCTTATGCTGGTACTGGCAAGCGTCAGACAGAATGAGGCTCAGGCATCCTGTGCATGCTGCGGCGGCCTTTTCAAACTTATGCATAGGCCCTGGTAAGCGCGCTATCCTGCTTGCCCGCACAGACCAGGGCCGCAGATGCGCGCAAGAATGAACGCTGACCACCGTGGCCCTGGTCAGCGCCTACACCAAGAGAGCGCACGCTCCAGTGCCTTTGCAGAAGATTTAAAGGGCCGGTGGCCCATTTTGTAGCTTGGAGTCGCCAGCAGCCAGATACACGTTATCGGACTGCAGGGCAGCTGCCGCCCTTTCTCTCCCTGCCGCCTGAGGCCAAATGCTCAACTGGCCTCATTATTGGTGCGCCCCTGACTATATGGAGGACTATGGAGGTGCATTATACAATATGGAGGACTATGGGATGCATTATACTATATTGACGACTATGGGGCGTGTATTATACTGCATGGAGGTGAAGCAAGGCTCATCCCTCACCATGTCATTCAGCATTCATACAACCCACTCTATTTCCATGGCAAACAGCCCTGGTAGCCATTAGCAGACAACTGGCAGCTGTATTGTGGATGTCGGAGAGCAGGGCCACATCCAGGCCGGCATACTGGACAGGTGCCCAGTCAGATACAGGTGGGGTGTTACCTAATAGAACAGGCAGTGGGCATCAGCCACAAAACTACTACTCCTAGCATGTGGCATGTTGTAGTCCTGATCAGCAGGAGAACCTTTGGGTACATATCCCACAGACTGGATAGAACAGCAGAAGCGCTTCATACTGGGGAGTTGTATGGCGAGCAGCTGCTTATAGGCAGGAGTTCCAGGACGATGTCTTGACATCTACACTGCTCTGCAATCATGACACTGCACTGTGCCCGGCTCACAACAATGTGTGACAGCGGGAATGAATGGGCAGTGCAGCATCTCGGACACTGAGGGGGCTATACTCATATCCGGGGGCGCGCATCATGTGACTGGGGCCCCGTGTGCACAGGAGGGGGTGCCCAGCATGGGAGTGGCGGTACGTACCGGAGTCCCGGGGACTAGGCTCTTGTTTGGCTGCACAAACTTCGCTATAACCCAAGCAGATGCAGGAGAGGAGCGACTACAGGACCTTTGATGATGTCATGGTCATGTGACCGGTCACGTGAGGGGAGGGATGATGCCTGCGGTCTATGCACAGCACACAGATGGAATTGTATAGTGATAGCTACACAGCCCCTTCTGAAATGTATGCATGACAGGGGGCATGGCGGCTGATTGTCAGTGTAGTGCGGGAAAAGTAAGATCCTGGCCAGGACAGCGGGACAGAGTCTCAAAATTGGGACTGTCCCACTGGATCCGGGACGGTTGGGAGGTATGCCCCAAGGTGACACGAAAAACCCGCTCAGACAAAACACTAGTGGCATCGGCAGCACAACACCTCCAAGGCATAGAGGGACAGCTCATGCCAGGTGTCCAGGTTTGAGACCTTTGAGCTGAAGGTCGCAGAGGAATTAGGGAGTACGCTGGTTTCTGATTTAACATGTCCCTGTTGTCACATTGTTTTCAGGGGTACCATCATTTCTGTCCAGGTCTATTTATTTTTATTTTTTAAAAAATTCTGTGGAAGCATGGTTGAAAAGCAATGTCTGACTTTAATTTGTTCATTTTCATAGATTTTTTATTTATTATTACTTAAGTCAGATTCAAGTTATTACTGTGACCATTGTGGGTTTTTCTGTCATTTAACGAGGGGTACCAACAATTTTGACCACGTGTGTACATTAAACCTAATTGGCCAAGTGTTTGCCCATTCAGTCATCTTATCCTGTTCGCTTTGCAATATTGTAATGCCAAGGTCAGATTTTAATATCATACAGTTTGGTGTCATCAGCATATACTGACACTTTTTTTTCAAACCCATCCACAAGGTCATTAATAAAGAGGTTAAAATGAATCGGTCCTAGCACTGATCCCTGCGATCCCCACTGCTCCCAGTATAGATCCCTGTGGTCCCCACTGCTTCCAGTACAGATCCCCGCTATCCCCACTAGTGATGAGCGAGTATGCCTGTTGCTCGGGTTTTGCTCTGGTAGTCTCCAAGTATTTGGAAGTGCTCTGAGATTTAGTTTATGTCGCTGAAGCTGCATGATTTGCGACTGCTAGACAGCCTGAATACATGTGGGGATTCCCTAACAAGCAGGCAATCCCCACATGTATTCAGGCTATCTAGTAGCCGCAAATCATGCAGCTGCGACGACAGAAACTAAATCTCTGAGCGCTTCGAAATACTCGGAGACCACCCGAGCAATGAACATACTCACCCATCACTTGTACCCATTGCTGGCTATATCTCATTTAGAGAACGTACGATTTATGACAACTCTTTGTTTCCTGTCATTTAGTCAATTTGTTACCCATCTGCATATAGTTTCCCCAGTCCTTGCCTCTGTAGCATCAGTATAAGTCTGTTATGTGGTACAGTATCAAATGCCTTTGTAAAGTCCAGACAAACCATATCAGCCACATTACCAACATCCAGACTTGCACTTACCTCCCATAGAAACCCAACATGTTAATTAGACACAGCTTGTCTTTCATGAATCCATGCTGGTTGTACTTTATTATAATATTCTCTGCAATATATCTCTGCAGGTCATCTCTTATAATGCCCTCAAAAAACTTTGCCCACTTGCCCGCTACTGAAGTCAAACTTACCGGACGGTAGTTATCTGGATCTGCCTTCTTACCTATCCTAAATATTAGTACCACGTAAGCCATCCTCCAATCCCATGGCACTACCCCTGTTTCAAGAAAATCTAAGAATATGAGATATAATCATCTGTAAATTACTGAGCTCAAATCCCTCAGTGTCAGTGGATGAACGTCAAATGGGCCGGGGGATTTGTCAATGTTTAATTTACTCAGACGCAGGCTTACTTCTTTTTGTGTTAAACAAGTTATATCAAGTGGTGAACTTTGATTTTTGCCTTGTTGAAAAATCACTGGAACAGACAGGTCATTGGTGAATATGGATGAAAAGTGCCTATTTAACATCTCAGCCTTTTCTTTGTCCTTTATAATTATCTTGTTATTATTGTCTTTTAAGGGGCCGATACAATCTTTTTTTTTGTTTTGGCATTGATGTATCTATAAAATTTTATGGGATTCATTTTAATGTTGCTGGCTATTTTGTTTCAGTAGATAAGTTTGCTAGCTTGATTTCTTTTTACATTTCTTATTTAGATCTTTATACTCCTGAAATGCAGTTTCAGTTTTCTCAGCCTTCAAGATTTTGAATGCCCTTTGTTTTTGTCTTATTAAACTTTGTACTGTCTTATTTATCCATAATAGTTTATTTTTATTTCTTGACATTTTATTACAGAGAGTATAAGTTTTCCACAGGATTCTAGTAGAATATCTTTATACATGCCCCATTTATGTTCAGTATCCCCAGTTACCATGACTGTTGTGAACACCTTTAATCTGGCTTCTGAGGTTAGGCTCCCTCTGGTGGTTGCTTCTGGTAATGGAGCTGCTCTGGCTAACAGAAGTCAATCACCTGATGGGGATGATTGGAGATCAGGTGTTACTGACTGGGGAGATATAAGTGAGCAGCCTTCCCATAGTGGTTGCCGGTGATTTGTTTTCTTCTTAGCCTTTTGGAAGTCTGCTTGCTCCCTACTGTGTCCTGCATCTTTCAGATAAGTTATGTGAAATAAGTTATTTTAAATCTGTGGCTTTTGTTTACCTTTTGCTTTTCTCAGTTTTCTGCCTTGTTGGAGTTAGTTCAGCTGGGTTCCCTGCGGGGACCAGTGCTGGACTCTGTGTTCATTTGCCACAGCTTGCTTCAGTCTTTTCTGTGTTTCTAGTTCCCTGCTTATTTCAGTATCTGTTGTTTTGCTTTCAGTTACACCAGAGTTCTGATTTAGCAAGGGTCGTGTGGCCTCAGGATTTTTGCATATCAGACATGTTGGAGTTTTTCTTAGGGTTTTTTGCTGGATTGCAGACAATGTCCTTTTCTGTCATGTTCTATCTAGACAGCCTGGGCCCCAGCATTTGCTTACTCTATTTTCTGTCTGTGTTTGTGCTTAATCTGACTCACTGACAATATATGTTTGGGGGCTATCTATTCCTTTGGGGGCTCTACTCTGGGGCAGTTAGCTTTCCCCTTTCTCTCTTTAGGCTTAGTTAACTCTTTGGCCGTGCCGAGGCGTCTAGGGCATCGTAGGTGCGTCCCACGGCTAATTCTAGTTGTGGTGTAAGTTTAGGGGTCTGCAATCCGCTAAGTTACCAACCTCTATAGGTGTCTGGTTGCCTAGCCTATTTTTCCTATTATCCTCCTCGGTTACCGAATCATAACACATGACATGTGACAACCAGATTCAGCAGATTACCTCCACTGGTTGGTTCATCTACCAGCTGAGAGAGGTAATTGTCCTGAACTATGGATATGAACGTGCAGCTTTTAGCACAACCAGTAGATTCTATGTTCCATTGAATGTCTGAATAGTTAAAATCCCCCATTAGTATTTGCTACCTTTTTAATTTGTTGCACCATTTTGTCCTCTACCTGCTCAGCTATATTAGGAGGCTTGTAGCAAACTCCAATTAGCAGCTTTCCATTATTGCCATTCCCATACATTTACCCATACTAACTCTACATTGTCGCAGCATCCCCCAATGTTGTCATTAAGCACAAGTTTTAAGTTGAATTTTAGGAAAATACAAACCCCTTTTTTTCTTTCCTGTCCTTTTTAAATGTAGTGTAACCATCTACGTTTGTCACCCAGTCATGGCTTTCATCCAGGAAGGTTTCCGTAAGGCCCACTACATCGTAGCAGTCATCAAATCAAAAGGTGGCTACTTTGTAGAACCTAGAATATAAGACATAATTTCAGTTGTTACACACTTTTTTGTTAAGTATATAATTCCACATGTGTTAATTCATAGTTTTGATGCCTTCAGTGTGAATGTACAATTTTCATAGTCATGAAAATACAGAAAAATCTTTAAATGAGAAGGTGTGTCCAAACTTTTGGTCTGTACTGTATATCTGATAGACATTCCTGACTGACATTTGCTTCTATTAGCTCTAATTGTGTAGTTGCATGAGCACTCTGGGACTACGTTGTTGGTGTTCCTGCCAGAAAGGAAGAAGGTTCTCAGCACTATTTCTTAATCCATAAATGTGTGCAGTGCTATCATATAAAACTATAGTCAATAATACTATTGATGCATTTACTCAAGCCAGTAGATATTTATATAGGAGAGAGATATAGGAGTCATACATCCATAGCCACATCAACACACATATCTAAAGAGTTGATGACATCAATAATAGCAAATCTTATAAATTTTAAAGATAAACAAATTCACTCACAGATATCAATGGCATAATTGCACGTAGCACAATTAATGTTGCTCTCATTTTTACACCATAAATCAATGCCAGTTAGTCATATTGCTTGTCTATCAATGACACTGACTAATTATGACAACAAGTGGAATTGATGACATCAATAATAACAAATATTGTAGAAAAAATGAATCCACTCACAGATATCAATGGCACGGCTTGTTTATCCATACCATAGATCAATTGCACATAGCCCAAATAATGTTGCTCGCATTTTACAGCATAAATCAATGCCAGTCAGTTATATTGCTTGTCTATCAATGACATTGACTAATTATAGCAACGAGTAGTGTGGCTTCCATTTATAACACATGCTAATATTTCATATTGTTAATTGATGTAGACTCCCTGTTAATCAAAAAATAATTTCTCTCTTAATACGATGCTATAATAACCAGTGTGTCAGGATGTCATAAAAGCTCCTCAGAACAATAATATAAACCAAAAAAAAAGCACCAAATGTCACTCAAAGCTACACTGCAACTCAACGCGTTTCCCCTCTTCCAAGATTCATCAGGAGTGTGTTATCAAACAAAGTGTACTTAGCCTGTTGTCATTCTTAAAGAGGCTCAATGGTCAAGTATTAGCTAATGTTCAGGGACAATCCCTCTACGGTGTGTGCATATTGTGGCTAGCCAATCAGGGCGCAGGAAACACCCACAATGTCCTGACACAAAGGCTTTTGTCATTGGCTGTTCAAATCACATGTCCCTCTCCATACAAATAGCCGACATCTTGTTTTAGCTCCATTTTGACACTGTAACAGCGCAGAGAGGCTGCTCATGATGCTGGCACTGTTAACAGCAAGATTTTAGTTATTTAGTTAAGCTGTTGTATATCAGTCAGATAGTGTAGCGAGCTACTGTCCAGTGTGGCTGTTAAATTTACCTTCCAGCATTTTTTTTACTTTTTTGGACATTACTGAGGTCGACAGACAAAGCAAGCAGGGCACATGTCCTACAAGTGTGTTGTGCACGGCTTCTGTTGTGCTCCATGCACAAGTATAGCATTCTAAATAATATTTTTTCACTAGATAAATGTGGAAAAGCCTGCTGTATCCCACCTTGTCATTTAGTGCTGTGATGATATGAAACTGTCTGCAGACTTAAGACACTTATTGACAGGCCCAAAAAAATTCTTCTGTTACTAACGTCATACAGTAGGGGACATGTTGTTAGGGTCTGCGGAACGCACCAAGTAAATATAAATAATGGGTGCGTTCGCAGCCCGGGGTCCACCGTGCAGACAGAGCCTGCTGCTAGTAAGATGGCGATATAAGCGAACTCTGTTACTTCACAGAGTCGCAAACATAGATGCTGTGGCACTATATGGCAGTATAAGCGAACTCTGTTACACCACAGAGTCGCTTAGGTAGAGAAGCAGAGATAGAGACTGTGTCCTGTTAACACCACAGGGGTACACAGATAACTGCTGTGCGGATAGCAGTCCGTGGTCATGCAGTCAGCAACGCAAACAAGCAACTCCTCATCGGAGTAGCCAGTATTCTAGAGGCTATTTCAGCCAAGCCCTAACACGTGCATACAAATCTCCTCACCGGAGGTGCCTGTATTCTAGGGGCTTATTTATAGCCAAGCCCTAACCGCATGCGTGCATGATCACACTGGCGCAAAGCACATAACACAATTGATACTAGCGCATGGCCGAGGGGCCATACAACCCTTTTATAGCAGCAACTACAAGACCTTCCAGAAAAGGACCAATGAGAAACTGTTTCAGAACACAAGCAGTTTCAGGACCTTCCTGGTGGACCAATAGGAGCTGCTGCAGTACCTGAGCATGTGACCCCTGATCTCTAATGAGAGATCTTACCCTGGGCATGCTCAGAAAGGGAAACGCAGGACTTAGTCCCAAGACTGCCTGCTCCAGCACTGGTTATAATAGAGGAACCAGAAGAGGCAGCAACAAGCTTCTGCACAGTATTAGACCGAGCGAGACGCTGGGACCGACATCTCCGCTGAGCAGGCTCCACTGCGGACTCAGATGGATGGGGGACCGCAGCGAGACTGGTTTGAGATTCCCCTTGTGCAGCAGCGGGAACTCGATCACTAACACATGTGACTTTGAAATTGTTTGGAGCATCTACTCAATCTTATGCAGGCCTTATTGACAGGCCCCAAAAAATTATTCTGGTACTATCGTCATACAGTAGGGGACATGTCACTTTGAAATTTTTTGGAGCCTATCTTCTAGATTATGTACATCTTTGGCATCCAAATTCTCACAGGCATCTTTTATACCTAGCTTGAGACGCGCATCTGTTTCACCTATCTTCTCAAAAGCATCAAACGCTCTCTGGTAACTTGTGTTGGGTCGATGAGTAATAGTTGTAGGCTGGATCCTTGATCTCGTACTTCCAGTAGCCGCCCTGTTGTTGATCCTGTTGTACGTTCCCATTCTCGCCTCCAAAAATTCTTCTGTTACTAACGTCATACAGTAGGGGACATGTCACTTTTAAATTGTTTGGAGCACCTACTCAATCTTATACAGGCCTTATCGACAGGCCCAAAATAATTCTTCTGTTACTAAAGTCATACAGTAGGGGAGATCTCAGTCATCTTCTTCGTTATCTTCTTTCTTCTTAGGCCTCATCCACACAGAATTTTTTTTTCTGTGACTAACTTGATTTAGCACGCCATATTTCACCACCTCATTTATTGCCACTGAAATTCAGCTGTGCAGAGGTGGTGCAGAAGAAAAATCTAATTTTTAGTTGATAATACTGTGCTCATAGCACACTATCTGAGCAACATGACTGGGAAAAAGCGAAGTTGTGGTGGAAGGGGGATTAGGCACGGAGTTCAAGGTCTAAATGGGGTACGTGATGAAATTGATGCAACTTTATTGGTGTCTGACACTAATTTTTGGAAATGTGTACACTCAAACACTCTTGGTTGGGTGTCGATTTGCTGGGTTAGCTGTAGTGGAAGATGCGTCAGCCCCTATTATACCATTTCTACTCTCTTGAAATTGATACCACTTTGTTGGTGTCTCCAACTAATTTTTGGAAATGAGTGCACTCGTGGTTGTGTGTACATCTGCTGGGTTGGCTGTAGTGGAAGAGATGTCGCTCCCTATTATACTATTTTTACTCTAATAAGATTGATGCCACTTTGTTGATGTCTGCCACTAATTTTTGGAAATGTGAACATTCCTGTTTGGGTGTCCGTCTGCTAAATTGTGTGTATTGGACGATGTGTCGGTCCCTATTATACTATTTTTGCTGTGGTGAAATTGATGCCACTTTGTTGGGGTCTGCCACTAATTTTTGGAAATGTGAACAATCCTAGTTGGGTGTCCTGCTGGGTTGGCTGTAGTGAAAGATTTGTCGGCCCCTATTATACTATTTCTACTGTGGTGAAATTGATGTCACTTTGTTGGTGTCTGCCAATACATTTTTGTAAATGTGTAGACTCCTAGTTGAGTCTCCTTCATGTGTGTTGCTTGTAGCAGTAGGCCTCCGAGACCGGCAGTCCTCCACTCTCACTGAGTCAACTACCCGTTTTACTATTCTTACATTTTTCTGACAATAGTAATCTACAAAACTGATATTTGTGCCATCTGAGTGTGGTTGAGCATCAATTTCAAATGTTTTTTTATCACATATATAGCGCCAATAATTCAACATTCGCTCTACAGACATTTACAGACATTACTGCCACTGTCACCATTGGGACTCACAATCAAAACTTACTATCTGTATGTCTTTGAAGTGTGGGTAGCAAAATAAGTACTGGGAGGAAACCCTTGCATACATGGTTAGAACATACAAACTCTTTACAGATGCTGTCCTTGGTGGGGTTGGAACACAGGACTCCAGCGCTGCAAGACTGCTAACATTTTTGCGTTGATGACTCAATGTTTCTGTGGTTGGAAGCCTATCACTGTGATGCAAACTGTGTGCGTCACTGCTGTCTTGGGGAAAACCACTGTTAAGATTGTCTTCAAGCATATTTTGATCCTGCAGAATGGGTGCATCCCTTTTTCAGGTGGGGAGGCAACTGGCAAAATGTACTTTTGTTTAATGGATAGAACACACTGGCACCCAGAAATCAGCACTATTTCGAATCATAGCTATATGGGTAACAATCATGTTGCAGATAGTGCCGCAAGAAGGCGCACATGGGTCGGTTTCTTTCATGAATGTGTAAAAATATAAACAAATTTTATTGATACAAAAAGCACACTAATCGACAGGAAAACAAATTAAAAACATTTAAAAAAGGACCATAAAGAGTCCATGTTGAAACACCAAAGATCCATGTGAGGATCCACTGAACAAACTCCACGCTCCCAAGTGGCGATACGCGTGGGGCACACTCTCCCATTTTCATCCATGCTGGCTGCAGGTCTATCTTGTGTCTCTATTATTTTATAGAGACATGGCACTTTTTTCATTGCGGCATTTTCACTTGAGCTAATCTTGTTATTTGCAGGATCAAGAGTGGTTGCCATTGTTGCCATTGTTATTCATGATTTATTTATTTTTTGGGCAAGC
Source organism: Oophaga pumilio (assembly GCA_009801035.1). NCBI lineage: Eukaryota > Metazoa > Chordata > Amphibia > Anura > Dendrobatidae > Oophaga > Oophaga pumilio. The sequence goes on from VIAB01008931.1 coordinate 42,714, forward strand.
AGTTATTTTGATACCGGATTTATTTCCATGAGGTTACCATTTATGCACTTTCTTGTTACCTCCACTTGGGTATTTTTCCTATAGTGTCTTTAGTGTGCCTATAGTGTTCACAGAGGTTTTTACATTTCTAGGAAGGCATCCATTTATTTTCTCTTTAGCTGCAATTTTCCATTATATTCATTGATTTTTTTCACCTTCAGTTACATTGTCTGTTTAGGTGTTTTTATTGTCATTCACAGTGATTGCACTCATTTATATGCGTTTCCATCTTTGCTACACAGTTTTGTGCTGTTATTTGTATATTGATTATATTGTGCAACACATGTGTCTCTGCTATAGCCAGTTCCTTTTTGGGAGTTTGTTCAGTGGATCCTCACATGGATCTTTGGTGTTTCAACATGGACTCTTTATGGTCCTTTTTTTAAATGTTTTTAATTTGTTTTCCTGTCGATTAGTGTGCTTTTTGTATCAATAAAATTTGTTTATATTTTTACACATACTGATTTCTTTACTTTCATCATTTTTTGAGGTTGATCGTGACTTTGCATACATGCTACTTTTTCTCCTTGCTACACATGTTCATTATAGCATGTAGTCATAGATCCCTGCTTTATATTTATTTTTTGTGGTGCCCTCAAAAACCTTTTCTGCCATGGTTTCTTTCATGAGGTTCAACTCCACAGTGTGTTGGTGGTGGGATAACACTCAAGCTTTCTTCCTCCATCCCCTTGTGGCAACCATGGACAACAGAGAGGGAATCATTATCCTCTTCATCTCCTAACTGATGTGCGTCCATCACCTCTTCCTTCTCGTCCTTTTCATGGTCCTCCATTTGTTCCTCCTCCATTTGTTCCTCCCATGGCAACCGCCTGTGAGACGACAGACCTGAACTTAGAGATATTGTTATCCCTAAAGGCATCTTCCTCTGCTTCCTCATCTTCCCCCGAAACCACCACCACCACCTCCTCACACAGACTATTTAAAGTGTGGTCCAGCATTTAGATGACAGTAATAGTGATGCTGATGATGGCATTGTCACCGCTAACCATCTTAGCAGCCATTTCAAAAACATACAGAAGGGTGCAGAGGTCCTTCATCTGTGTCCACTACGCAAGTGTGAATTGCACCCATGTCCATACTGCGATGTGCCAGGCTATGCAAAATGTCAAACTGCACCAGATCTTGGCGCTACTGCCAAAGTCGCTGCAACATGTGCAGAGTTGAATTTCCACGGTGTGGTCACTTCGCATATCAATCGGTTAACCGGTAGTCCGAAAGATCTCTATACCAACTTAAGTGGAATGGTGAAAGCGAACACGCAACAATAGTGTTTTTTACAGTGGTGTAGGAATTGCTGTACCATGAGGTTGAAGATGCGAGCCATGCAAGACACATGGCTCCAGGTTGAGTGTAGGCAGCCATTGCTCAACCTCGGCATGGATAGCTGTCCAGAACTGTTGATCTGTATGACTGCGATATCCAAGCCATATTAATTAAAAACTGCCTGATTGTGGTGAGCTGTGGCTGCGCAGTTCAGAGGTGGGGGATTCCCTCTGCAGTGTTGTAACGTCTGTTTCATTAAAGCTGAGGTTGAGGGCACAGGTGGAGACCCTAAAGGAGGTAGAGGAGTCAGAAGCACTGGAGGAAGTATTAGATAGAGAGATTTGTTCCGCAAGCCCTGAGGATTCCAAAACTTGGTGTCTAGTGACATCTTGCTATCTAGTGCTTTGTTTCCATCCCTTGGTGTGTAGTAGTTTAGTTCTCCAACTTAAGCTGTTTAGTAGTTTAGTTCTCCAACCCCTGTTGTCAATTAGTTTAGTTATCCATCGTATGGTGTGTAGTGGTTTAGCTCTACAACCCTAGCTGTTTAGTAGTTTAGTTCTTCAACCCCTGTTTTCTGTTAGTTTAGTTATCCATCATATGGTGTGTAGTGGTTGAGTTCTACCACCCTAGCTGTTTAGTAGTTTAGTTCTCCAACCCCTGTTGTCTAGTAGTTTAGTTATCCATCTTATGTTGTGTAGTGGTTTATTTTTACATCCCCAGGTACCCTGCAAGCCTTGGGGATTGCAAAACTTGTGGAGCAGCCCCTTCCCCGACTGCCCCTATAGCCACCAGAGTCACCCAGTGCCCAGTAATCTAGCTGTAATTCCCCTGTCCATGCTTGCTCATCCATGTGTCATTGTTGAAATGCACCCTGGCAGACATAGAATTTTTCAGGGAACAGGTATGTTGGTTGTCTGCGACTTGTTTCTGTAGCGCAGGCAGATATTTCTTACAGAAGTAATGGTGACTAGGCAACTGGTATGGGGGGACTGCGACTGGCATCAGCTTTCGGAAACTGTCTGTATCCTTAGGGCCTGTGCACACATTGCGGATTTGCCTGCGGAT
>VIAB01008933.1:0-11385 GCA_009801035.1 Oophaga pumilio
GTTTTTTGCTCCTGCCCTCCTCAGCTACCAAAACATAACAAGTGTCCTTTTTTTCAGAAGTGCAAAAAACTGTGACGGACCGTGCTTTTATGTACGCCTAAAAAGATGTACGCCGCTGGATCCTAGGCCAGACAACGTCCAAAGTGATTTTATCTGTCTCATAGGGAATTTCCTGTTGGGGTTCTGTCTAAATCACATATTAAAGAGATTTAAATGGAAAACCCAGTGTAAGCGCTCAGCATAGAGCGCAGGATAAATGTGAGCCGAGCCTTAGTGCGATTTTTTGGAGACAGAATTAACAAATTAACAGCAGGTGAAGAATTGGTTTTATTGTTTTTTACGCTGTTCCTTGTGTGGTTTAAGTGATCATACTACTTTATTCTTTGGGTCGATATGATTACAGCGATGCCAGATTTATATAGTTTTTTATGTTTGGCTGCTGTCACACACTAAAAAAGTTTTTTTTGCAAAGGCTAGTTTTTACATTGCCATATTTTGAGAACTATAATTTTTCCATATTTCTGTAATGTGATGTAAGAGCTTGTTTTTTTGAGGGACGAGTTGACGTTTTTATAGGTACCATTTTCGGTAACAATGTTTTTTTGATCACTTTCTTTTCTGATTTTTGGGAGGCAGAAAATTTACAAGGCAGCTTTATTCTTTGGGTCAGTATGATTACAGCAATAGCACATTTATATAATTTTTTTAATGTTTTGTCACTTTTACACAACAAAAAATATTTGCTAGAAAAAAGAATTAGTGTACATAGAGCAGCCAATCAGGGGTGCGGGCGAAGTTATTCAGATCTTTCAGATCGACAGCAGAGCAAACTGTGATTCTATGAAAACTACAGCAAGCAGCCCAGTAAGTGACACATTGCTAGAACCAGGGTCTTTGCTCTTAGATCATGCTGCTCTCAGATGGTGTAGCAAAAACCTGTTAACAGATTCTCTTATAGCAGGAGTGGGGAATCTTTTTTCTGAGAAGGGCCATTTGAATATTTATGCCATCCTTTAGGGGCTGTACACATTGTGTGCTAACTCTGCCCACAAAGTATGTCCTGATGCTGTCACTGATGTCAGGATGTAATCTTTCATTGCACGCACCTCAGTGTTCAATAGTGAACACTGTGTGAGTGTGCTCACAGAGCAAGAAGAAATTAAAGGGAAGGCGGCTGTCAAAATACAGCTACTGGCCCAATCACTGTGGTCCCCAGGAATCTGCCCAGGGGCCGGATTAAAGGTCATCAAGGTTCCGTTTTGGCCCTTGGGCCTGAGGTTCCCTTACCTGCTTTATAGTATTTATTCTGTTGAAGTTGGTTCTTTTGGCCACATCAGCACCAACCTATCTGACGATACCCTTATGTCACTCTGTGACAGTCTTCAGTAAGGAATGGGGGCCTCAAACTGTCCCTAGAACTGGGACTCTAACTATCCCTGTCCCGGGGGTGGGGTACTCTTGAAGGTAGAGAGGCCCGAGTCTCCTACCTTACTATGCTCTTGTTAAACCCTGATCTGTCCTCTCCCCCACTCTGTGAGGCATGGGACAGAAATGTAAGGTAAGCAAGACACAAACCCAAAACAGGGATAACAGAAAACCTCTATCATACAAAAGCTCTAACCAAAAATAGGGAGGAGGATAGGGACCTGGAGGAATAAACTAAATGGGAACAGGAATCAGGAGATAAACACACAAATACTACAGCAAACCACAGAACACTACTGCAAAAACTCTACTCTACTCTATTCACCATCTCTAAAGAAGAACGGCGATTTATTACCCGACATGACCATCTAACTACAAGTTTTCCAGGGGGACGTGATGCCTTAGGACTGCTTTTTATGGATACCAGTCTGTCAAATTTTTTACATTAATATACATAGAAAAAACTATTTTTTACTACAGCCCCGCACAGTGAGCATATTTAGAAACATTTTTTTAACAAAAATATAAATTGCCTTACATTCCATTTTCTCATTATATGATCCTATGATCAACAAAAAAATAGTTAAGGCTTTCTTGGATTCGTTAGATATAAGGCTGCATACTATATAATTAACTAGATGGATAATCCTTATGACCTCAAGAGAAACAGGAATTTGTTTTAATCAGACTGACTCAAGTGTTGGATTATGGCATTTCTCTTCAATTGTCAGATTGCTAAGGGGGAAGTATCAAATTAATTGTCGTCCACACAACAGACATAGCAGATGATTATTTTCCTCACACACACAAAAAAATAAAGGTTAATAAGATTACCGAGGACACACTAGAACTACCTGATACCTCTAAACTGGCACAAAAGAGTACTTTGTAGCGGCGAAATTACAGAAGAAGATTAATAAGCGCTTTGGAAATAATTGTGTCATTACAAATGCAGCTGGATGGAGACTTCATAAAATAAGCTGCATTTCTTTGACAGAATTGTAATATTTCTTCTTTTTTTTTCTCCTTTGCGTTTTTTGTGTATTTACCATCGTTATTATCAAGCTTCTAATTTACATGAAGAGGAATAAGGCTAGGTTTTCACGTAATGGAAGCATGGAAATCTGAAGAAAAACTGCGCTATTGATGACCGAAAGGGTATGGCACACTTCTTGTAGACATGTGGAAACCCACTGAGTTTTTTGGGGGCGAAGACACTTCAGAACATGCCTGCATCTTTTGTTCTGATGCATCTTTTTTGCTGCTTTTTTGTTTTTTTCCCAAGTGTTTTTTTGCGACATCTTTGGCGACTGGCATTTTTTTTTACACTTGTACTGTATAAACTAATGAGCCACCTGTAGAATGGTCAGGCCATATATTTTAACTACTTCACATCTTTATAAGCATAAAGTGGTCAAAAGATGCTCAAAAGACTGAACATATGCACAGCAAATGGTTTTTACATTGTTGTGCATTTGTTCAATTTTTTTTAATGATGATTTTTCAACTACCCTTAAGGGTGTGTTCACACGGAGCTGTTTGTAACATCTGCAACTTGATTAAGTAGTCAAATTTGGAGCATATTTTTTCAAGCAGAAATCCTCTAACAATCGACTTTTTTTTCCACCTTCAAAGGAAAACAGCACACTGTGCGCTATAGGCGTGTTTTCCTATGAAATTAGAAGGAAGCTGATTCAAAGAGGTTTTGACAAAGTTTGAACATTGTGGTGGATTTCTCTAAAGCTTGTGTCCAAGTTTTGCAGATTCGGTTGTGGATTCCCCACTGATTTCACCCTTTTCATTATTGTTGTATAGTTTTGGCTAGCGTTTTGGTGCAAATCCTGCTTTAAAATCAACATAAAAAAATTCTTCAAATGCTCTGATTTAGGCCACATCCACATGCTCAGTATTTGGTCAGTATTTTACATCAATATTTGTAAGCCAAAATCAGGAGTGGCGCAATCAGAGGAAAAGTTTAAGGCTGGAGTCACACTAGCGTATGGCATGCAATGCGAGATGCTAATGATACTTGGCTCAAGCGAGCGGGAGCAGAGTGTCAGTGCTCTGTGCTCCTCCGATCCTCTTGCATGAGAGGATCGCAGAAGGAGACTGAGAAATTAATTTCTCCATCTCCTCCATTGTTGTCGTCCGTGGAAATCGCACTGCACTCTGGTGCTATCCGAGAGCAGTGCGACATCTCACACTCACCCATAGACTTATATGGGTGCGTGCGATCCGATTCTTGAATGCAACAATTTTTTTCGCATGCTGAATCGGCATGAGAAAATAATCGCAGATGTGAGCTGCCACATAGTTTAATGTTGGGCCAAGTGCAATACAATTTTTTTTTCGGATTGCACTCGTCCGATCGCAAGTGTGAGCGAGCCCTAATAGAAACACGTCACAACTTCTGTATTTTTCACCTACTCCTGGTTTTGGCTTACAGATACTGTTGTAAAATACTGACCAAATACTGAACATGTGAATGTAGCCTAAATGTGTAACACGCTTCTATATATGATTTCTTTTTATTGTGGTAGATAGAGAAACAACAAGGGTTGAAGCATAATTGCTTGAAAAAACGAAGTTCACATTTGTCTACTGAATGAACTAGAAGCAGATAATAAAGCCCAATACAGAAAAATAACAAAAAAAAACTGCTTTAGATTTATACTGCAGATTTTTCTGTAGACACAAAACCTGTACAAAACATATCTCTAGTGTTGACAGAAATGATCCAGTCTGCTAATTCCCTAGTACCTCCACTGTAATCTTGCATGAAGAACCTTCAGAATTATTGAGGACCTACTTGTCAAGCAAATGCGTACAAATTTGTTATACAAAACCAAGAACTTTGACAAAAAAAACAGAGCTGATAATATCAGCGCTATAGGCATCGTCTATCCTGGCAATTCAGTCAATAAAGCTCAGGTGCAGTTGATGATGCGCTGATTGATGTAAATACCATACAAGCCCTTGTTCCTGGGGATATTAATCAATTACAGTGAGCATCAGATACAGAGCTAAGCATTTGAGTCCCAGCAGATTAAACACCTTGCCAAAAGCCATAGTGCATGAATGGGTAAGACGAGAAATCGTTTCAATATAGAAGAGCCTAGAAAGTGCACTCAAACAACCCAACTAAGAGACAAGCATTATTCCAGTGAAGATCCAAAATTGTGCTTGCAGGGGTTATTAGAAGAGATACATAATTCACTTACTGCTCATTATTGGACGTAATATTGAAATTAAGTTTATGGTTTTTGTATTACAAGGTATCATTGTATAGTGTCATTTTAGAATCTAGTCTGTTATTTTATCATAGATTCGTATTATTACTAAAGAGTAAGATTTGGCTTGTGATTTTTTGCTTTTTATTTTTGGATTCTGTCTCTCAAAGGTGAAGTGTACCTATAATAAAAGTTGCAGACCTCTCCATTCTTTGTAGGTGGGAATCCTGCAAAATTAGGAGTGTATCAAATACTTATTTTCCCCACTGTACGTAACCTGGTGACCATTTACATAATCAACATGTATGGACTGACCAGGTTTGACTGAGTAAGATTTGTTTTTTCTTAGGCTTTGTTCACATCTTCATGGCACCAGCACTTCTATTCTTTTTACTTGTCCAGCTTCTATGATCGAACTGAACAGTAGAACTAACCTAACACAGCTATAAAGGAAGCCATAGTCTCTCTTCACTGGCTTTAAGAGATGCATTTTATATCAAAGCATATAGAAATGGATTGTCAGAAAGAAGACTGCCCCTTTAAATAGTCTGAACCAAAAATCGGATGGAATTCTGTCTTTCCTTTGATGTATCAATTTTAATAATTTTTATTAGGACCACCTCGTGATCATGACTAATTAAAGGGTTTGCCCCAAGTTTATAAATTTTGTACTCTTCATAGGAAAGTGGATAATCTATTGCTCATTGGGGGTTTGACAGCTGGGACCTCCACCATTCTCAAGAATGGTCTTTGCAAATCCCCATCTGAATGAAATGCTGTGCCAGTCCCATAGAGAAAAATGGAGCAGTGGTCCACATGCTCAATCTCCATTCAGATGAGGTTCTATAGAGCACCATTCTGGAGATCTGTGAGAGTCCCAGAGGAGAACTGTTCTTAGGATTGGTTAGGGTTCCAATGGAGCACCATTCTCAGAATTGGTGAGTGTCCCAGTGACGAACTGTTCTTGGGATTGGTTAGGGTCCCAGTGGAGCACCATTCTGAGGACTGGTGAGGGTCCCAGTGGAACACCATTCTCAGAATTGGTGAGGGTCCCATTGGAGAACTGTTCTTGGGATTGGTTAGGGTCCCAATGGAGCACCATTCTCAGAATTGGTGAGTGTCCCAGTGACAAACTGTTCTTGGGATTGGTTAGGGTCCCAGTGGAGCACCATTCTGAGGACTGGTGAGGGTCCCAGTGGAACACCATTCTCAGAATTGGTGACGGTCCCAGTGGAGAACTGTTCTTGGGATTGGTTAGGGTCCCAGTGGAGCATGGGGCGCCGTTCTCAGGATTGGTGAGGGTCCCAGTGGAGAACAGTTTTTGGGATTGGTGAAGCACCATCCTCGGGATGAGGGTCCCAGTGGTCAAACTTCAGTGATCAATTTAACTTAGTACAGTCTCATTAAAAAGACGTGTTCCACAAGCGAAGCATCCATTAGTATTAATATGGCTTTAAAAGATACTTTTCAAACATTTTGCCCCATTGGCTTAATTCATTGTCTTAGATTTCAGGCTAGTATTGTGTATACTAAATGTGTGTGTTATGTACAAATGGTGTATTTCTAAAGCAACCTCTTTCCATTAAAATGCATTTATCTGTACAGAGCTGTACAACCACTCAAAAATAACTATTACAAAAATAAATTACACTCAGGAAAAAAAAATCTTAAAGATTAATTGCCGAGACAAATGAAAGTTTCTGGCTGGACACTAGAACGCTCAAGAAAGACTGCAAACAGATGTTCCAATAGTGAAAATCAGGTCTCTACAATCAGCACAATGTTATGGTTCTTGGGAATAACTGATTTTATTTTGCACATTATGGCATTTTTTCCCCATTCTCTTCAAGCACAAATGAGATGTACTTGCTGAAATCACACAAGGCCTTTTCAGCAAATCTACCAAAGTCTGTACTATAGAATGAAGCAAGAGTCGGCCATAAATCACTGGAAAATAAAGTCTATTGTTACAATCACAATCGGTAACAAACAAGAGAGAGAAGATGTTTTGTTATCAAGTCTTTTTAAAATTAAAGTAGTATATGAAAAAAAAAGATATAATCATTTTTAAGTTCTCTTCTACTTGGCATCGGAGGAATCTATATCTTCTATTAGAGAGCTTTGATCAAACTGTCAGAGAAGACGTTTAGGGCTTTTGTTTTCGGAAGTCCGCTACTAGTTGATGATCCGAGTTGCGCGCACATTAATTTAAAACTATCTGGAAGGAAATGTGTCAATTGGAAGAAAGAGCTATGATTTATGTCCATTTCTGGAGAGGTTTCATCTGTTTCAATGATGGGTGAGGTAGTTGCTCACTAGCTTTGATTTTAGTCTGGATTGTTTCAGTCTTTTGTTGTGAAGTCTTAAATCTTCCCTAACATCACACAATGATTTTAAAGGATTATCTGTTTTGCTGAGTTGTTTTTCCTAATGATACTTTTGCTTTTTTTGCTTTTCTCCCTTTCATTACTAAAATTCAATATGCAAGAACTGCTGTTTGTCAATATAATGCACACACTGTTCTCAACAGCAAACCTTCACTTTTCTCCCAGTGTATCTTGCTTCCATTACACACCACAGATACAGCTCATGTTCTTTTGTTGAAAAAAATGTTCTACCTACTTACCTGAAAAAAAAAGTATCTGTTGATTTATGCTTTTTTTAATCAGTAGGGTTTTTGGGTTGCAGCAGTGATTTAAAAAAAAAAAAGTTGGATCCCACTCAAAGAAAATTCAGACAAAACTGCCAGATTTAGACTTGCAATAGCTTGCAGTGGGAAATACAACAGATCTTTCATGTTGAAATTTATTTTTTCATTGTCAGCTGAAAGAAAACATATTTTTGACATAAGTGGCTGTTCATTTGCCATTTTGCACAAGCAAATTACACTTTTTTGAGTATTTAATTGATATAGCACGTCAGTGATTGGATGGTGGGATTATTCGTGGAAGCAATGTATAGACTATTTGCATTCTCACCTATCTTAATACTTTGTGTATAGTTTAGGATTGTCCATCAATGTCAGACACCAGAAAACCCAATTAATTAAACAGCATTCATTCCAGTATTGATATATTTCACGTTATCTATTTTACAAGCAGTCACTCCTTTTGAAAATATCCAAAGTCCGGAGATGATATTGGTCTGGATTTATAAATCTCCTCTATTAATATGTTAGTAACTTGTGATAGGCAAGACATTTCCCCAGCATCTGCAACTGCAATGAAAATATATGGTACCTTTGATTATTCATGGATGTCCACTATCCATTAAAGAGAAAGAGTCATTCTTTTTTAAGGGGATTATGGAGCAGAAGACCTACTTTAAAATGTTTATTATCTGTCATAAACAACCCCTCGAAGACAAATCAGAGAATGTGTATTTTTTCAGTCTAACATCTGTATTTGAACAGTTCTCTACACTGTTGCTTCCAGCCTTTGTGCTCAGTTTTGGTTATATTTTTGTACTTTTACATTGGTTTTTATCATTTGGCACATATCTTTTGTACTATGACCAGACCCTCTCTTCGTGCAGAAAAAAATCTATGGAAATAGTGATTTAAAGTTCACAAATAGACCAAAAATCAATATATGGTGTATTATCAAAAGTTGCAACCAAAATAATTTGTAGTTAAAATTCAAATGGGGCTATCCACCATAATTAAAAAAAGAGACACTACTCATTGAATCCCCACAAGATCTGACGCTGACCCTCCGCAGTGCTCAGTCTTTGTTTACATCCAGCTGCCACATCAGTTTCCGCAGCTGTCACGTGTTGTACTACTGGCAATACCACTCCGCGATAGGAGCCATGATAATAGTAGCTGATTGGCTGCAGCAGTCACATGCTGTCTTCAAATATTGGAATATCGCTACAGGGTGATTGCTTTATCATTGTCGGAAAGGGTAGGTAAGTAGTGTTTTGTTTGTTTTTTCATTTTTAATTTTTATAAATTGGATTATCCTTTTCAAGCAGCAGTCAGGTGGCTGTAGATTCTCTCATTTGAGAGAATCAGGCCGATTATGCTAATGACACGGCTCAAGCTGTCAGAGTTTGAGCCAAGTGCCATCTTGGTGTGATCCAATTCTCTCGCATAATAAGAGAATCGGAGCACAGGTATGGAGAACTTAATTTCTCTATTTTCTTCATTGTCTAAATCTGCGGATGTCAATGACATTCGATTGCAGTGCAATGTTTCACAGGCACCCATAGACTTGATTGGTCTGATTATCGGATGCACTCGCAGCGCTAGTCGGCACTGCACCATAGCATAACATTGTGGCAAGTTTCATCTGACAAAACGTCGGATAGTACTCGGCCATGTTATACGATCTATGTGAGCGAGCCCTAATAGTCTCGCCTGCCTCTCTAGACTGAAAAGTTGAACATGTTCGGACTACGACTGCAAGGGGGTTGATGGTTCCTCTCTATCATGGATTTACCACTTGGTAATAAAAAGTTAAATTTGAAGTATCCAGGAAATATCTGGGCATAATCTATGTATTAACCTTTCCATATAATATCTACTGCCGGTGTTTGTATCATAGAAATAGGGGAACATTGATATTTAGAGCGAAACAAATATGTGAGATCAGCTTCGTCGGCACAATCCCTATTCGGATCAAAGCTAATAGGGATACAAGAATGCAATATAATATTTTTCCTAATTTACACACATGTAATCAACAGCAGCTCTAATGTTTATGAACAAAGTTTTTAAATTAATTTCCTGAATGCATTTGCAAACATTTTTATCTAGGTTCTATGAATCTAGACAAATACTGTTTTTATTGCACTATCATTTTGCTCGGTCTCCCTGCCAGAACCCCCCACCGCAAAGAAGGAGATGCATGATACCTGGACTTCCCCTGATGAATAGTTTTAATTAAAAAATGCTGTACTATAAGTATTTTAATGTTATAGACATTCCAAAGCTATGCGGCCATAAATTACGCCCGGTGTTTACACGGGTGTACAACAATAGCAGCTCACTGACAACGAATTGTAAGCCGGAGCGTTCACTATACATGGTTAATTGTCACAATTATATATAAAAATAGGCCTGTCGCTATGCCACGTTCCAAAATAATAAAAGGAGCCGTGCGCAATAATAACCAGGAAATATCAATACTAATTAAGCTCTTGACAAAAATACTGATTTTCTTCATGTAATTTTTAATTGGAAAAAGATACAGCTAAGGAATTCAAGGATTTGGTTTCTTCTTTAATAATAAAAGCCATATAGACAGGGCAATTAACGACCAATTTAAAAAAAAAAATTGCTTAGTTTTAATGAGCTATTGTTGCATAAGGAAAAATATAATTTACACGTAACCGGCAACTATCATTATAGAAATGTCAAAAGGAGAGAGAATCTTCGACACCGAGGTGTGGTTCATAGCGCCCAACAGTTAATTTGTGCCTATAGGTGACACAAGTCCGTGTGTGTCATTTAGTCGAAATGTATATTTCCTTTGTGAGAATCCAGTATTGCTCCTCCCTACTTTTATTCTTATGATAAAAGCCGTGTTTTGCTAATTAGATGTTCTTTATTTGTCTGATCTTTAGGAATTTGGTATGGTATGTAGTCATCGCTGTCATTACTGGCTTTCCAAGTATCAAACCAAAGCATGTTATTTTTTTTTCCCGCTAATTATATCCTCATTTACGGACAGTTGCTTTCTCTGATTGGCTCTTACGCCAGTTGCTATGACTTCATTAACAGTGTCTTCTGACCCTGTTATTTCTTATGACAAGATTTGCTCCACGTGTCCTGTGGCATTGTATCCTAGGGTCACTTCTCTCTAGGGTTAGTATAGTGTCAAACGCGAGAGATTTACGGCATAAAAATCACATTCCAAGTTGCTAATTACAACATGCAGAGATCCTACAAATTAAAGCTTCTAGCATCTGTTTTTTTTCCTGCCTCTGTTAAAAAAAATGAATGTTTTAAAGGTGTCATTAGCAGGTTAGTTTCATTTATAAATGTGGCAAGAGAAAGTGACAGAAGTGTAATGCAATTCTGCCTCAAAGAAGGAGAAAATGTTTGATAATTTTTGCAATATTATTTTTTTTTGTTGTTCGTAGATTTTAGTCCTGCACCCAATAAAACACATAAAAATAAAATTATGAACTGCTCATGAAGGGTGCAAATATTTAAATGCATAAAAAATAATAATAATAATGTCACATTCTCATACACATATTGTGATACAGAATGGACCCCAGAATCTGTTGTCGTCTTCGCTATTATCGTTGTTTTCTTTGAATTTTTAATATTTTCTCCTTTTCTAAAGTTCCTCTTCCGTCTTTGTGCATATATTTTACAAACTCGTTTTCTCCTAAACAATGCCGGTCTAAAAAAAAAAAGTAAAAATAAAATAAAAATGTGTGAATATTATGAATTAGTAAACATATATTAAACAGAAGTTGCTGTACAGCTAGTTGTTTGCAAAATTACTTTTGTTGATTAAAAGCCACTTCAGAACTTCCGGCTGGTGAAAGGGTTTTAAATTGTTTAATGCTGATTGTGATTGCTATGCAGAAAAAAAGGCATTGCAAAGCACACCATTATATCACTGAATCTTTGTTAAGCAGGCCTTGAAAGTGCTTGACAGCATAATTAATCTTGTGATATGAACAAAGAAACTAGCTCAATACTATTGAAGATGCTTATTAAAAATACTAAATACCTTTTTCCACTTAAAATCTTTTCGAATACTGTGGGGTG
>VIAB01008933.1:25052-35959 GCA_009801035.1 Oophaga pumilio
ACATTTAAATAATGTGTGTGTGCTTGCATAAAACCAGTGCTCTTTTTGTATATTTATATTCGATGATAGCAATGTTTCTTTACAATTTTATCCAGATTCTTGAGGATTAGCACCACAATTACAGGACCATTACTGTTTAATGAACAATTCACACTTGCCAGTGAGCATAGAAGAATGAAATAATATAAAAAGCCAGCTAATAAAACTCAACCACTCAACTTCACTTCACCCCCAAAAAAATAGCAGATTGAGCTCAACAATTTATCGGAACAATGGGGAAGGATGGTGAATTTCCATTTATCATCTGCAGCATTTGTAAGGAAGCATTACTGCATTTTAAATAATCTTATTCACATTTCATGTTCTGTCATGGAAGGACCACTTTAAAGAGCAATTTCTTTTTTTGATAAATATTGTCTCTCCAGGACTTTTTTTTTTTAACTATTCAATTTTCACCGAAGCTCCAAATATTCACGGAAGATTGCAGTCACAACAACAAAATCTCTTAATATATTCCTAGTGATACTTCTGAATATTAATAAAAATTAATAATTAATTTTGCCTTTGGCATTGCAAGAAATACTAGTTTTAATTAGTGTAGTGTACTCTTATACAATTAAAAAATAATTGATGTCCACACTTATTGGCGGTTTCTGTGATCTCTTTTCCTGTTGTTGTCAACAAACTGCTTGGAAAACAAGTTCAAGACTGTTTTGCTGTCCAATTGACTTACAGACCCAGTGCATTATACAAATCTACCAAGATTTAATGCAACCATCTTCATTTGATGTTATAAACAAGTATATTGTAAAGAAAACTAAAATTAAAAGACATCCTGCTCATTTAAGCACATACAAATTAAGAGATTTTTTTCTTCATAATTTATATAGGGCAGTGTGCTTCACTTTAGTTCCTTGACTTTATATTTAATGCAAAAAAGAGTATAGAGAATATCTCAGCAAATTTACACTTAGGGTAGCATAAAGTAGCGTCAGTCACGCTGATTTCAGTGCTCTGTCGTTGTTGTGCTACTCTTTCGCTCGGAGACAGCCATTTGCTGTTGATTGATAACTTTCCTCCTACCATTGTGCATTGGGGTAAAAACTCTGAACCAGCAGTGAGGAAACATCCATCTCATGTATACATTCGACTCCTGCTTCACAATGCTGGTAATGCACATCAATGATCTATTGGTTAGTTCTCCGAAACTACTACAGAATATTGGTTAGTTCTCCAAAACAACAACTTCGTGTTGCCCCATTTAACCCCTTAACCAACCTTGGGCATACTCAGTACGTCTTGGTTAGCTGGTACTTACTGACTTTAGACGAACTGAGTACGTCTAGACGATTTTGCGCTCACAGAGACTGTGTGCAAACGATCACCGTAAGGTGTCAGCTGATTCTGACAGCTGACACCTGTCACTCAGTTCAGTGAACACCGTAAAAAAAACACACAAAAAACGGGGAGGAAACCATGTTTTTTTATCATATTGTGGGTCCCCATAGCTGCCTGTCGCAATAAATGGAGCAGTGGGTTCAGATTCAAAGACCTCCTTAATCACTTCAATAGGAGTTCTATTGATAGCAGAATATGCTTGTTCCTCTGTGACTGTCACCTATCCTGTGGAGATGTGAGCAATGACAGTGGCCCTTGATTCTGTAATCCCTTAAATACAGGTAGAATCAGCAGACAGATTCATTTTAATTACTTGGGATATATTTTGCAATGTAGGTTTGACTGTGTTACGCACTTTCCTGGGTGCAGGCTCTGCTCCCTTCACCCGGTCTGCTAAACTTTGTTGTGCTCCCATGTGATCATCTATATAGGCCTATACAAGGCCTACCAAGACACATACCTGTGTCTTGGCATTAAGACTCTTAGTTTGTCTGTGCGCCAAGACCTGCTCAATACCTGTCTACTATCTGCTGTCTCCAGGACCTCTGTTATCTATCTGTTGTTTATTGGACCTCTTCTACCTGTATGCAGTCTCCAGAACCTATGCTACTTGTCTGCGGTCTCCAGGACTTCTTCTACCTGTCTGCGTTGCCCAGGACCTCTTCTACCTGTCTGTGATGTTCAGGACCACTTCTACCCATCTGTTGTCTCCAGGACCTCTGCTACATGTCTTTGGTCTCCAGGACTTCTTACACCTCTCTATGGTCTCAAGGAGATCTGCTATTTGTCTGTGAGCTCCAGGACCACTGATCCCTGTCTGCAGTCTCTATGACCTTTACTACCTGTCTGCAGTCACTAGGACCTATGCTACCTGTCGGTGGTCTTCTGGACCACTACTACCTGTCTGCCATGTCCCAGGCCTAGGCTAAGTGTCTGCCATGTCCCACACCTCTGCTACCTGTTTCCCGCTTGCCTCATCTGCCTGCTGCACCGATGCCCGCATGCCCACCCAGACCTCGAGCTTTGGAGATCCATCTCACCTATTGAGCCTAACAATGCCTTTAATAGAAATATGTCCACCTTCTGCCATGACTGACAGCATTAGTCTCTGATAAGATGTCAGTCATTTGAAGACAGAAAAACAAGTCACAAAAAAAGAAATTTTGGCACCCACCTCTTCTTTAAGGAATCCTTAGACACCGGCTTGGACATAGAGACAGACTCCAAAGATAGAATAAAAAGTGCAGCAAAAGGATTAAAAATCCAACGTGCAGAAATCCAAGTGAAGGGTCTAAAACGAGTAGGGCATAATTGACCAAAAATGTGTTTTTTTGCCCATGGATTCAAAATGAAGCGTCAGCAGCAGACTATACCCCTTTATTCAAATCAGATTTTTATTTCCATCATATAATATGTTTGCTGGTCACCTTCCATAAAAACAAAATTTCAGAGGTCATCAACAAGGTTTCAATGTATTGTTCATTAATCTACTATTAGGAACCAATAGGGAAGAACATTTTAAATTTTTAGAGCTTTTAATAATTTTCCTTCTGGCCTAGAAGAATCACCTTGTTATTTTGTTAATTGCCAACCAATTGTAGCACGATTCTTGATCAAGGCTTGTTCTGTTCCTTGGACTGTTCTTGTGCTGAAGAAGTCCAATAAAAAAAGCAAATGATGCCTTCATATGCAACAGTGGTCTGCCTTACTACAAGCAGGAGATGCCTACGCTAACAAGAATACAAAGAGAAATCTGTTAAAGATGAATGTAAACAGAAAACATAGATGCTTTTTTTATTTTCTTTACAGAACGCTAATGCAACAATCTAATTGGAGGGATTTAGCTCATCGGTGGTGCCTGATCTGGAGCAGGTGCCTTTGCTGACTGATTGTATTTGTTGGTCCTGATTTTCAGCATTCTCTGCTATCATATATGATTATGGAGCTGATGATTCGCGATGTCCTAGCCTTTTCTCCGTTTTTCTTTCGATTTTCAGATCTCTGTCTGATACACACTAGTAATCTGCAGCCTTGAGAGGTTGTGTGGCATTTCTTTGTATCACTTTGCTTGACATTTCTTTTCATTGTTTTTCATCTACAAGAATTCACCAAAGATTCCTTTTCTCAGACACTCTCAAAGTTCCCCACTGTTACCTTGCAACATGTTCCTAGCTGTGCGAGTAGGGAGAGCTGAAGGACTGCTTTACTTCCACTCTCTCTGATGGAAATGTTCTATCGCATGCTGGGAAGGCGATGCGAGCATAGCGCTCTCTACAAAAGCTAGAGGAATACTCTGGTGGCAAGGGAAAGTTTAGAAGCTTGCAAAAAAAAATCAGAGGAATACTAGAACAAGAAATGTTCTTCATATATCACAAGATTGATTATAACAAGTATTTCCTCGATACAATGGATTCATGTTCTGCCATTCTCCAAACACGTAACAAAATTTGTCAGATGAAGAAGCCCTTTCATAGCTAGTGCAATTTTTATTTGGCCTTTTGATAAAAAAAAATCAGAATTACAGAGCTGAATACAAATGTTCTTCAAGTCATATCTCATTTTTCTAACCTACAGCAGGTCTTCGGGCTTATTTTACAGGCTGTACGTGGTTCTTTTTCTTTCTTCTCATAGATTATGCTTTATAATCTTATGCTTTGCACATATTAAAAAGCTGTTTGTTTAAAGTTTGTCATTTTACAAAAGTAGCAAAGTTGGTTTTCTTTAGTTCACATTTGTAATAAGAATTTTGGTATACTGTGTATTTGCAAATTGTTTCAAATTGCCGTTTTAAAAGGATTGCTTCTTATAACTTATTTGCTCTGTTAATACTTACAAGGCTCCCAATTTAGGACTTCCCTCTTTTAACCAAAAAATGGAGAACACATGCAAAAAATGTCTCTGCTTATAATTCATTTTTCTTGTTTTTCAAATATATTTATTGATTTTAAATTGTAGGGGAAGTAAAGGGGAGGGAGGGAGGGTAATTGGAAGGGGGAAGAGATAAACAAAATTAAAGTTAGAGAACTCATAACTTATATTACAAGCAGTCATGACAATGATCCATATCAATTACAGCAAGTGTGTCATGTAAAGCCTATTATTAACTATACTATAACAATGAAAGCAAAAGTGGGAAAGAGAGAGAATAGGAAGAGAAAGAAAAAGGAGTCCTGGTATCTACGACTGGATAATTCATTTTTCTTGTGGTGCTTCAGTGCTTCTAACAATTTCATTCATAAATTACACTTGATTACTGGGGGTCTTGGCAGTGGGGACAATCTTTGATCACATAGAAGTCAGAAGATCCTGTTAAGAAAAAAAAATGAAAAAATTGTCCAAAGTTGACAAAATCTGTAATTTTCCTGGTAGAAAACTTGTGTTTGTTTCCCAGGTTGATAGCATTTGATTGCAGAATTGTCCTCATCAAGAATGATTTCTCAGACCATATTGACCACTATGCAATCCTGTCACTGAGCTTTTTTGAGGTGTCTCCCTGTTCTTCCACTGTTTGAACAAAGGGATCTTTATAGAGATTGCTGGATATGTTTTTCACAGTTTATAAATACAAGTACTGCGAGAAAAAAATCTTATCCTTGCACGACCATCAAATTCATCCATAGTATCAGCATTTCTTATGCCAGAAATGTTACTCCAGTCACCAAATGGGGTATCATTTCTGGTGAGGCATATGCCACTAGTAAGATGCGCTGAATTCATGAAAGCAAACCTGTCAGCGAATTTTGCTCAGTAAGCAGCAGTGTCAGGTTCGCGCTGTTACACTGGTTAAAATGATACCAGGTGATGAAATCCGTTTTGTGGTTGTTGTTTATTCTGTATTTACAGTTTTCAGTTAATGAGATTCTTGTGCTTCGGGGTGGCCTATGAGCAGGGCTTTGTGGTGCTCTGCTTACATTTTCATCTGTATGGGCTTATGACAGGTCACTAATCCTTGAGTGACCTGCCTCCTATTTTATATAATGCATAGAATACTCTGGGGAGTTAGAAAATAAAAATACATTTAGCAAAATGGTGCTGGCGGCAGAGTATGTGCAGTATCATGTATCACAAATTGCATATAATATGTTATTAGCGGCAGCAGGTGTAGGCTGATGGGAGCAGTAGTCCCATCAACCTGAAGCCAGTGACTGGAGGTAAACTTTTTACCTCCGATTGCAGCTGCGGGCTCACACTGTCATTTGACAGCATGAGAACTGCGGCTCTCTGACCGGCAGTAATGATTTTACCGCTGATCAGAAGCAGTATTTGCCTCGCTGTCACGCACATGACAGTACAAGAAACACCCGGTGTTCGAGGTGCCAAAGCCAAGCTGTAACATGGCTTCCGGTTTCCGTGCCCCAACAGTAGGTGTTCGGTATGGACGCTGAACTTTACTGTTTGGGTTTGCCCATCTCTACACACGATTCTTAATGAATTTGGCGCAAATTCAAAGATGATTTTTTTTTTGAGTAAAAGTTGCATAACTCTTTCAATAAACTTTATAATGTTGCTTGTTCATTATCAACTGTGAAAAAAATAGATTTTGTATTAAATTTGCAAAAATTTTGAAAATCTCAAACGATAACTTAATTGAAAATACCTGTGTAATAAAAATACCGCTCACATTGACAAATTTAACAAATTATGACTTAAAAAACGAAGGAAACAATGGCAAAAAAAGTCATAATAAATTTGTAGCAGAAATTAAAACGCCTAAAACCCAAACCTTTGGTTAAAAGGGGCATAGAAATACTGATAAATCCGTGGCATAATTACCTTATGTTTTGGATAAATGATGTGAGTGAGCTGTGCAAATATTTAGGATTCTATGCTGAAATTCAAGTGTTAATAAGCTCTTAGGTCCTAGCCTTTGGAAGATCTTGCCAACATGGCAAGGAAAAGGTAATAGTCTTAGGTCTCTTAGTTCATCTTTGATTTGAGAAGATCCTTGGAAAAATCTAGTTTTATGGCTTTGATGTCTGCGAGATCACTCATTTATATTATCTTGTATCATAAGGAGATGTTTATATTGTCTGTAAATGGTACTAATTGGGTTACAATTTCTGGCGCTAGATCTGAATTCATTAAACAATAAAATAAGTATTAGTATGCAAATTTTCCTTGTGAAGGCTGCTCATTGAAAAGCAATGGCTATTAGATCCCAGCCTAAATAAAGGTCATTAGACAGTGCGGTGTCCTTAATTTTACTTCTTATTTTCAATATGAGCGAGTATAATGTGTCAGAGTTAGAAAATTCAAGGCCGGGATGTTAATCACAACTAAAGTTCTGCCATTTTCTAGAGTCTGCCCTTTTATCTTAAATTAACTAAATATCGGTGGTTGGAAAAAGCATATTTTAACTTGTTAGAGAACTTGTAATACTGTTAATCATGAACTTTGACAGATGTACAGTTTATATGGGGCTTGATAGCTCGTGTAAGTGTTAATACTCTGAAGAATAGTGGCTACATTTTATGAAAACAGATGAAACTTCTCGCATTCTATAAAATGCAGAGTCCAACGACTACATTCTTTGTCAGCCGAAGATCATGATTAAAGAGTTTATCAGAATGATATAGTGTTTATATTCTGTGACACAGAATATCCAGAATTTAATTCAATTGTCTTCAGTGCTATAATTAATCAAGAAAAATGTAATTTTAGTTGACAACACAGACTATTTGCGTGAAGGAAAGTTTTATGGCTCTGATGAACGCTGGCCCTCTAAATATCAACTATTAATAGTTATCACAAACTATCTTTTATCTTAAAGGAATCAGACAAAAAAAATACATAAATCAGTCATTGCCTCCTTACAAGCGACAGATTTCAAAAGGACTTTACGGAGAAATGAACCTGTCCTTGTACAACTGGTTTCACCATGAAAGTGGACAGATCAACTTTTTTTTCCTTTAACATTGAAGAAACTTGTACAATTATCTGTTTCTCTAAATTCCTCAACTGGTCATGCATGCCATGATCAACCTTTCTGCCCAAATTCAGATGGAGGGATATGGTGGTTAATGAGCAAAACTTAAGAGTTGGGAACAATGGTTGAGTTGTCAAAGTTCAGAAACAAGAGTTGGGAGCCTTCATGTACAGTCATGGCCAAAAGTGTTGGTTACCTTGAAATTGTTCCAGAAAATGAAGTATTTCTCCCAGAAAATTATTACACGTTTTTATTATACACATGTCTATTTCCTTGTCTGTGTTGGAATAACACAAAAAAAGAGAAAACAATGGAAAATGGACATCATTTCACACAAAACACCAAAAATGGTCCAAAGAAAATTGTTGGCAGCCTCTACTTAATATTTGGTTATACACCCTTTGGAATAAATAACTGCAAGCATTTGCTTCCTATAACTATGAACAAGTTTCTTTCACCTCTCATCTGGAATTTTGAACCACTCTTCTTTTGGAAACAGCTTCAGGTCTCTCATATTTGAAGAGTGTCTTCTCCCAACAGCAATTTTAAGATCTCTCCTCTCTGGGCCCTACACCACAAGTGACGGAGGTCGCATTACGTAATTGTGCAGCCTTGCTCTCTCGCCCATGCCTCGGTGGTCGGTCCCTAGTGAATCCTCTTCAGCACGGTATCTGAAGGATGCCATGCAATTTACCCTGAACAGGATCTCTTAGGATCATCAGTGTTTGAGAAGGGTCTACGTAAGCTTGAAACTTCACGTATTGTACACACAGTTTGGACCATGTAATAAATCTCTCATGTAATTTCACCATAACCCCCACTCAAGTGCCAGATTATTTCTATTCATGCAACATTCAAGTTCTTGCTACAAACTATGTTTTTCGACTCTTAGTAGAGTAAGTAAAATGTGCCTTTTACGTTTTTCGATATTCTTTGCACAACCTAAAGAAAGCTGTTAGTCTCATATCACTATAAGACTATTCTTAAAACTTTAAAAAAGAGGTTAACACTGAATTTCTAAACTTCATGATTTCAAAAAATATCTTTGGGCGTGATCTTGGGTGCAGTGCCGAAAAAAGTTAGTGCCTTATTAGGTGTGGCCAACAACTCCATTCACAGTTCCTCCCCTGAATTGCAATCCTCTGCACATCTCTTTATGTTGATTGGCAGTGCCTGCTTTGGAGCGCTGCCTGTATTGAATCCTCATCCCTGCACACACTATCCGTGCCAAAGCTGGGAACACAGAGTGTCAGTGTGTTCAGGTACATTCTCATTCCTTTCTTGTCAACATTGACCTCTCGCTACACACAGGATCGCACAGTAGGCAGCCCCAGATCATGACAGGAAAGGGAGATGAAAGCATGCTCACACTGACATTGTGCAAGCGCATGCTTGACTCTTGCAGTTTCAGTGTCCAGATTCCTTCTAAGGAGTGACCACTAGTGACTGCTGTTATTCACTTTACTAAATTGTGCTACAATTCCATTCCTTACAACTGGAGGCTATTATCGTGTACTGTTATAGTCATCTGGTAAGATGGCCTATGTTGAATCTGTAGGTGCCATACTGTCTCCTGTTTGGGCCTACTTAAAACCACATGGAACATTTACTCATTGCTTTAGTTCCAGTCTCCAACATCTAGAACTGTCTTACCAAGACTGTTCACTCTGTTCTCTGGATTATTTCCTACGCTCGCCATTGCTACAACCAAAAACTCCAACTATACATGCTGTTCCTGCTCGTCTGTCTCCAACCATCGGATTACAGCCATGTTCCACCAATATTATAACAATCAGTGTATGCATGCTCTCTCATATCAGCATTAACCACCTGGTACTGTGTGATCCTGTGTGCAGTGAGCAGACACTGCAGACAGGAGAGAGATGAGAACACATCTGCACTCACTGCACTAAGTGCGCTCGACTTCTGCTTTGTCAGTGTGCGCAGGACTGAGGATTCAATTCAAACAGTGTTATAAAGCCAGTGCTGTCAACCATTATAAGGATGGTGCTGAGGGTTGTAATTGAGAGGGCAGAATGGTCCACTGAGATCTTGGCCATGCCTATTGTGCACCAAGGCCCCCTCATTTACATATGTAACAAAAGTTTTTTTTTAAAACAAAGTAAAATTTACTTTACAAGTATGATTTTTATAGTAGCAATGTCCCCTACATGAAGGTATAAATAGTTTAATTTGAGTTTGAGTGGTGATAAACTCCCTTTAAGATGAGGATACTATTCCCCCCGCTCCACATATTGATCTGTTATGTACACCATACACTTTCCCCTTCTTGCATCTACTCCATGCTGTAGGGAGGTGATAGAGGAGAAAGAGCCAACATAGCCAGGGCAGTGTGCTGTTCTATAATAGAAGCAGCAGGACAGCTAGCTATGTGCAGGAGTTACACAGACTACACAACATTTTAATGAAGATTTTTAATTATTAGATTGCTTAATTTGGCACTTATTAAGTAGGTGAACATTGACAGAAATCAGTGCAAATGTGTCCATATCCTTTAACGTGTATTCAGAAAAAGTAGCTGTTATACACATGGCCTTGGGAAATTAAAAAGTCATTGTGTTATTTCTGTATTTTCTGTGTATGTGGAAATCACAGGTGCTCTCTATAATGGTAAAATATTTGCTATTTAGCAGAAAGTCCACGTTCCATTGTCTTTTACAATATACCTCCCAACTGGGATTTGTTACTTGCTTGTGTGACATTTTACAATGAGAAAAATTCAAATGAACTTTCAGTAATAATTATGATGTTTCTTTTCCTTTCTAAAAACTTTTAACTACATGAAAATGTCATGAAAACAACACGGACAAACAATGAGCTCAAACAGCAACCCGTGAGATGTTTTATGCCAACGTTTTGTGCTTTTGTCTCTGGATACGGCAGGTGAATTCTTCAATATGCATTACTGATACACCAAACTGCATAATACTGCTTGAGAAGCAGAAAGCGCCCATTTAATGGGCTGAAGTATGTTTTTAACAGCTCACTGGACAATATTATTTGTCACTGTCAATGGATGAACCTTTTATACAGAAGAACAAATAGGGGTGTCTTAGGGATTTAATTTAATACCAACGCAGCAAAATATATACAAGAAAACTCTGATCATAGTCTTCAGACAAAACTTAGATAAGAGATTTAGGAAATTCGTTATTTGCTAATCTCCATCTTTGGTATTGAGCGCCAATCAGTTAATTACATTAAATATCTGAAGCCAAAATATAAGACATGTAATTTTCAAAGAAATGTTCTAAAAGTAAAAAAGGAAAGTGACTAAAACAAGATAACTCATATTGTGATAGATTTATCTTTTTCATGTATATTTCAAATTGAAGGAAGTTGACACATTCGGTGTCATATAATGTGTATATTTTTTACTTAAAAACTTTTTTTGTGACTGAAAATGTTTTAATTAGGCCTAATTTGCACCTTTTACTTTCTTTAGTCTCTCTGTGGCATTGTCTATTGCTGGCTACATAACAAATTAATGAATAATCCGTTCGACGACTTGTAACTCTCTTTTCTGTCTTTTACTTAGATTCTATCTGCTGATTGTTAGGGT
>VIAB01008933.1:42581-57904 GCA_009801035.1 Oophaga pumilio
TACCTCATATATTTGGTGCGTTCCGCAGACCCTAACACTGATTGATGGTTATATGAATGTTCAGCTTTCCTTTAATGTGGTTATTGGTCATAAATCAGCTGAGAGGAGCTCGGTAAAAGAGTTACAAACTCCTCTGGTTCTCATTTAAAGGGAATTTTTCACAAGGTTTTTTTCTACTTCATCTGAGCAGCATAATGTAGGGGCAGTAACCCTGATATCAGTGATGTATCACTTACTTGGATGCTCATTTCAGGTTTGATAAAATCACTTTTTTCATCAGCAGATCTAGCAGTTTCCTGAATGTTGACTTTTCTATAACCCCGCCCACATCACTGATTGGCAGCTTTCTGTGTACACAGTGCATAGGCAGAAAGCTGCCAGTTAGTGGTAAGGGCAGGTAATACAGAGTTCATGAATATGAAGAACTACATGACAGCAGGTTTACTAGTCCTTTTGGGATAAAGCAATGAGTTTATCAATAGGAGATTATCAAAACTACATCAAGCAGCCCAATAAGTGACATATCACTGGAATCGGGGTACATATTTCTGTAGTATTCTGCTCTCAGATTATGTGGCAAAAAACCTGCTGACAGATTCCCATTAATCTCATTGTGCAGCCATCAATTAATAAAGAAATAAACAGACTTAAAAGCAAAATAAAGCATTTTTTTAATGAAACCCGATTACAAACATTATTTTCAGTCTAAATAAATAAATTGCCCTGAAGGTGTCCATGTATATACTTTAACCATTCTACCCAAATTGCAACTGTTTTAGTTGAAGTTATTTCCCCTTTAAATGCAATAAAATTACCCTTTATTGTTTTATTTATTGATTTATGGAAACTCTAAGTGATAATTAGTGCTGTACCAAAATTGTCATAATCATAGGGGTTATCCCCCAGCATTCATAGACTCCATACACTGCAAGCAAGTAATCGGTGCACAACAATTCCTTTCTGAGTCCTGGGGTGAGGAGCAGAGAGTGATGTCTGTACACTGATTACTTGCTTGCAGAGTGCGGATTTTCTTCGAAAGCAGCATGAAGTATGCTGCTTAAATGGAAGTGCTGCATAGTGTTTGGGAGCAGAGGCAAAAAAAAATAAATGCAGTAAACCGCAATATTCCATAACTGCAAGTTATTAAAAGAATAAAAAAATCTAATTACTCTTTAAAGCGAACCTGTCATTAGATTAATGCTGCCTGTATAATGGCAGAATGAGTCGGAGATTGGCTGCGCGATAGCAGCCAGGGCTATTCTACATTGAAATTCTGTGGTGTTTCAGAGAAAACGTAGTTTGAGAAGTCGCCCGAGGACTTTAAGGAGATTGAGAACAGTCCAATGATGGCCCTGGTTGGCTTATCCCACTCCACTCCAGTTGATTGACATGTGTGTGTATATAGTGAGAGACCTGTCAATCATCTAGAACAAGGTGAGGTCAAGTTTTTCAAACTTTGTTTTCTCTGAAATAGCAGTGCCTTTTATTACATAATATCCCTGGCTGCAATCACGCAGTCACACTTTGATTTGTAGTGCTTAGACCACAGGCAGCAGGAATCAAATATATATTATTCTATAAAGTGCTTTGGCGTTTCAGCAAAAGCATAATTTGGAGAGCCGTCTGGGGACCATAGCAATAAACTAAGGTAGTCATGAGACACTCTAACCAGCTCTGCTGCAGGTGATTTCTGTGAATACCTGACAACTTTCAATGTTGGGATATCCCTTTAATAGAATATCATTTGTGCAATACCAGAAAGGCTAAGAAGATCAATTCTATTGGATTTCACTTTTAACTCACTCAGCATACAATAAAATGGAGCACAAACTATGTACATCATTGATTGTTTAGCATTTTCCAGAAACACCAAAGAGAAGCCCAGCATGTAGTATATTATTTGGTGTTAAAACCTCAGACAATCACAATGGACCCTCGATGTGTCATGTTGTAAGTCAGTCATTGCATCCGCCAATGCATTGTGGTTTCCATTATATACTTATACACAGAGCGACTGCAATATATTTCATACTTAAGCTGCCACCCACATGTGTCCCATGATCTCTGCCAACTAGCCCATAACCAGGAATGCTTAGCCTTCTCTATGTGATAGGCATTGCCAGATCATTCTTTAGATGCTTATCTCGCCTCTGAGAAAAAGGATCGGGTATTGAAATCCAACTGTTCAATCCTTATGTCCAACGACATAATAGGTTGGGTTCTGATCGCCTTCTTCTAATGTGCATGGGGGCCTTTGGAAGATTTACAGATTTACACACATCTTGAGTTCTGTTTGTTTTTCACTTTAATGTTGGTGACTTCACAATCCAAACTGTTAACGTATTGAAATCTCTAACGTGAAACTGACAGCTGGTAGCCCGGCAGATGTGTGTAGGACTTTGTGAAGAGCAATTTAGGCTCGCACCTCAATATATTCACAGTACATCATCATCTTCCTTTACTGACATCAAGAAGAGGAGCTTTCTTCCCCGTACAATGCGTGTACATCTCCTGCAGCAATTCATATCAATTGAGGGAGCCTGTTCTTCCTTTCTGAATCTGCTTCCTTATCTCAATTGACATTTTTAATTGATACATAACCTATTATTTCTCATTAGTGGGCTGAAGAAAATAATTCATGATTAAATTCTGTGCAATTTACTAATTCCACATTACGTCGGCAAGCTATAAAAGTCAATCAACAGGAAACCAGAAATGCAGCTGTTGACAATAGCATTATTTATAAGAAATTGATATTGAGTACAGACTACAGAAAGGAGGGGGCATCATGTATATTCTGTGTATTAATTATTTAACTTATTTTTCCTAAACAAAAGGACTAGTAAAACAAGCAGTTACATCTTTTGTTCTGTATTACAGCTAACAGAGGTGTAGCAATAAAACTTTACTCTATACTTCCGTCTAAACATTGTTGAACTATCTTGTAAATACATGTTTTTCTGTCTAATGCAGTAAGAAAACACTATATGAGTTGCCTCACAAAGATATCCTTCTTGTTTAACTAGAAACTACCCTTAATATAAATTTTCACTTCCCATACATTTTACGCTTGAAGTAGGCAGGTGTCACAATACCGCCACTCACTGTATTCTAGAGATGCATTGAGTGACTCCTCAGCCGCCTTGTGGATAGCTGGGGCATGCCGGGCTGTCAATATTGGGAGAAACAGCTCAGCTACCCTATAGTATGCAGGGTCATGTGGGGCAGTCAATATTGGGAGTAATAGCACAGCCACCCTATAGTATGCAAGGGCGTACCGGACTCTGTGTCGGTATTGTGAGTGACAGTTCAGTCACCCTATAGTATTCTAGGATGTGCTGGGCTGTCAGTATTGTTAAAGGATTACCAAGCAGCTCGATCAGTCCAGGCCTGCTGGGTTTCCTCCAGGTGTCACCCTTTCAGGGTGATTGACTGGCTATTTAGCTAGTCATAGCTTTTGTTTGGTGGTTTATGTGCCTTGTTCTCTAGTGTTCTGGTATTCTGATTTTTTGCTGCCTGACCTTGGATCTTGCCTTTGACTATAAGGTTGCTTAGCTCCGAACGTCTACCTCTTCAGAATTCTGACCACTTGGCCAGGAACTTACTTTCCATCTTGGGGATCAACACCAACACCCAGTCTCCAGGGCTGCACTATCTTAGACTCATGGCTCAGTTGTAGGCCCTCTACTGGGCCTCTTGTGCTTGAAGGAGGCTCTCCCTCACAATCGGCATCACCCTTGCGATCCGATCCTTCATTTGGGCCACATTCTCAATGATGCTTTGGTGGGGTGGGATGCTTCCCAGCTTGCAACATCGAGAAGTCCCCGAGGGTGTCGTCTGTTATGTTTCGGTAGCTGAGGAGTGCAGGTAAAAAAGGTAATACACCAGAGCAGTTGGAATCTATGAGATTGCAGTACCCTGACTAACCACCACAACTAGAGGCAGCCGTGGAGCGTTCCTACGTTGGTCCTAGACGCCTCGTCACAGCCTGAGAAACTAACTACACCTAAAGATAGAAAGAGGAAAGCTATCTGCCCCGGAGCAGAACCCCAAAGAACATAGAAAGCCCCCAAACATGTAATGGCGGTTAGACAAGAAGAAATACTGACACAGACAGAAAATAGTATGAGCAAACGTTGGGGCCCAAACTACCTAAATAGAAAAGGATAGGAAGGGCACTTACTGCAATCCCAAAAAACCCTGAAAAGCACCAACTCTACTAATTTCAAAAACACCTGAGATCACACGACCTCTACCACCTAAATTAGTTCTCTGGTGTAACAAAATCAAAACAGCAGCCACTGAAAAAACTGGAAAAAGCAAATGTACAAACATCAGTGGCTGAACTAAACTGAGAGGGCAAAAGCCCCCGGAGGGGACCCAGAAGGCCCCCACAGAAGTGCAGGACAAAATACAAAAATCAAGCACAAAAACAAAAAGAAGAAAATGTCTTATCTGTTAGCAGGAGATGCAGACACGACACAGCAGGCTACAAGGGAAACAGGAATCAAGGATTGAGACCAGAACAATTGATCACCGGCAACCCTGATGGGAAGGCGACTCCCTTATATAAGACCAGTCACTAACACCTGATTCCCAATCCTCACAATCTTCACTGGACAGTCCAGTACCGCTTGTAACCACCAGAGGGAGCCTCTGCTCAGAACTCATTTCAAGTCCATTCACAACAGTCGTCCATATAACAGATTGAATGGTGAGAACCCATAGAGGCCTGGGTCACTTCCCTGATAAAGAACAACAGGTACAGCAGTAGGCAATCCCAGTCTCGGGCATCCCTCTCCATGACCTTCTTAAGCATGAGCTTCAAAGTTTTGTTGAACCTCTCCACCAAGCCATCCATCTGCAAATGGTACACCGACGTGTTGAGTTGTGTAATCTGGAGAGCCTTACAAAACACCCTCATCACTTTGAATATAAATGGAGTTCCTTGGTCCATCATCATCTCCTTTGGCAGGCCCGTCTGGGAAAAAATATGGACTAACTCTCGGGCTATGCTCCTTGAGGAGGAGTTTCTAAGGGGTACCGCCTCCAGGTACCATGTTGCATAGTCCATCACTACTAGAATGTATTGTGCCCTCTGGCAGACTTAACTAGGAACCCTACAAGGTCCATGGAAATCCGATCAAATGGGACCTTGATAAGGGCAACGGCACTAGGGGACTTCGTAAATGTGATACAGTAGCAGTAAGCTAACAAGTAGGGCAGGACCGGCAGTAGTTAAAAAATGTGTGTGACACCCAGGCCAGTAGAACCTCATAAGGACACGTTCTTGAGTTTTGCTACTCCCAGATGCCCACCCAAGACATGAGAATAGGCCAGGTCTAGTACCCTAATCCTATAGGGACCCAGTACTAACAGCTGCTCTACCACTTCCTCTCTCAGCTTAGTGACCCGATATAACAGCTTTCCATTTAAAGCAAAATGTGGAAACCTGGTGTCAGCCTCCGGCTCTTTGGCAACCCCATTTATCACAGTCACATTTTCAAATGCCCCTTTTAGGGTAAGATCCTGCATTTGAGCAGATCCAAATTTTCCCCCATAAATCCCCAGTTCAGGAATCTCAGCCTCACTGGTCACCGTTACATACTCATCACCAGCCAGGACACACAAGTGGAACTCATCCACCTCCGACTGCGATGGGGTTTCATCAGAGTAGAGCTAGCTTCTGTCTGAGACACTTGGTATCCCCGCCTTCCACCATAAGTCCCAGAACAGGCTAAAGTCCTGCCCTATTATCACTAGATGTAGCAAGTCCTTAACCACACTGACATCATGCAATTCAGCCCCACAGTTAGTTTTTTATAGTCACTCTGGCAACATCGTAGTCCTTGGTGTCCTTGTGAATACAATGAATACCCACTGTTTTTCCAGGGACCAGCTGGTAAACGAGTGTTGCCCTTATCAGGGTCACCAAACTCCCCAAACCCAAGAGTCCCGATACCTGTACCCCATTTATTGTTATGGGACAACATCTGGGGTGCATCTCCAGCATAGCAAGTCTTTACCAGCAGCCTTTGGCAACTCCCCCCAGTGGTGGCATAACTACCCCTCTTTTGGGCATCAGGCTCCATCTGGCTACCCCAGTATGGGTATGCAGCATCACCCGGATTCCTTAGGGACCTCTCAACCACCTGGTACCTTTCTACTAGGCCAACCAGGTCATCCGAATTTTGAGGATCCTCCTGGGCAACTCATGTCTGCAACAGCCTTGAAAGGGAGTGATTAAATCTGTCCATTACAACCCGCTCCACCATCTGGGCAGGGGTGGAGGGCTCTGGCTGCAACCATTTCTGTACCAGATGCCGCAAATCGAACATTTGGGAGCGAGGAGGTTTATCATTGCAATACGCCCAGTGTTGAACCCTTTGTGCTCAGACAGACATAGTCACCCTTGAGTGTGCTAGAATCCCTGTTTTTAGATTGGCGTATTCCCGGGCATCTTGTAAGGCCAGCTCATAAAAAGCCTGCTGGGGCTCTCCAGTTAGGTAGGGGGCCAGCACCTCTGCCCACTGGTCTGGCGGCAGTCTCTCTCACTCTGCTAGACTGCTACCCATTCAAAAACAGTCAAAAATACTTCCACATCATCCCCCTTGGTCATCTTTTGCATCACTTGTCTTACCACCTTCCGGACGTATGTGTCGTCACCTTGATGTGGGGAAAGGGCCGTTTCTCTGCTGGGGACATCTCCAACCAGGAATTCCATCTGCTTTTGCTGCTGTTGTGTCTGCAGCATCAGGAATTTATTTGTCTCCTGCTGTACCTGCTGCTGATCATGGTATCGCTGCTCTTGACGCTGTTGCTGCTCTAGATTCTGCTGGTGTTGTTGCTGCTGGCTTAGGATCAGGTGCTTAATTAGCTCCTCCGTTTTGTCTGACCATTGTTCCATCTCTGTAGCCACCTTCAGCCAGGATATGCAGTAGTCACACCTTCCTGGAGATCTTATCCACACTTCTAGTACCAACTGTGGTAGATCGGCTCACTCGGCTGCACACGGAGGTAGACACAGGTACACTGTCTCCTCAAAATCTTCTGTTGGTTTATTAGACAGGTGGCATAAACATGAAGGGAAAATAAAAACAGCCCTTCGGGAAAAATCAAGAAAATAAAACAAAATGGAATACAGTCTCTGCATCTGCAGGGATCCACCAGCTTCGGATGACAACCATACAATGGTTCAGTTTTTCCTTCTCAGGAAACAATACACTGGAGATCCCCTGTCCAGCCCTACTGAACAATGACTGCCTCTGGAGGCCAGCTATTTAAGCTCCAGACGTCTCCTTGGGCTGGAGATAAGGTGGACAACCTCCCACCCGCTCTATGGTTGTCCACAAAAACCCAGCCCTTTAAACTAATTGGCTGTTAATCCCTCACAGTACTTAATGTGCTAGAGTAAACTTCTGGGTTTTTATGTCACTGAAGCCAATAACCACAGAGATACAGATCTCCCCTTCAGCACCTTACCAGTGACTTTGTCACAAGTGGCAGATATCATCATGGTGCCATGCTGTGAGTGAGAAATCCAGTTAGACTGGATCAAGATAGTGATTCATTGAACACTACGCCTTTCAGGGACACAGGGATAGTCCGTCCCCTTCGTCAGGGGAGTATACTACATGTACGAACTTAATTTTGCTCACTATTATTATTATTTTATATTAATGTTTATCATTTAATATTGATCAGAATTAAGTCTGTTGATACATGTTAGTGTAGAGTTTATTGTAACATATAAGCTTATTAGTAGCAGCGAATCAAAACATATAAGTTACTGCTTTTTAAAAGTTTATAGAAAACATTAAATCATACTGCTCAACAGGTCTGGTGTAGAGTATTTTACATTTTTGATTTTCTCTTCATTCCAGGAAAATACATTACGTTGTATGGGATACTCCACTTTTGTAGCTGCTCAAGTGCCCTATGATATCTAGTTGTGTTTTCTGTCTGTGTTTGCATATGTTGTGTCAAAATTCTCTACTTTCCACTCCAAAGACACAAAAATAGGCTAATAGGCTTTCTATATAAAATTGGTCTTATTTTTTTTTTTCTTTAAATATTTTTATTGGGTTTTAACAACATTGATACGAAAACAGAACATTCCAGTTACGTTCAATAATAACAATAAAAAAGTTGACTTATTAATATTAAGTTGTCATTAAACGTTAGAATAATAAGTATAACCAGCTTGATGAGGTGTTAATATAAGCTCTTACATGAACCAAATAATTATGTGTGTGCTAAAGGAAAGTAAAGAAGAAAGGAGGGCGGAAAGAGAGAATAGGAAGGAAAAGGAGGTGGGGGTGGACAAAAAACTAGACTTACTGAAATCAGCACTTCAGAGGAGGCCACATCCACCACAACATTCTATTTTAATTAACATTTTCTGACAACCAGATTGCCAGGTCATTCCCCTCACTGAATAATATCCAACTTGTCCATTGGAAATGGAAAGCTTTGCGGCAGTTGTTATCATGTGCAATCATGTTTTCCATTTTCATAATATTGTTAATCTCTTCCACCCATTTACCCAAAGTTTGGCATTTTTGTGGATTTACAGTGATGTGGAATAATTGATTTACAACTTTTTGTAAGTACCTAAGGATCTTTGCCTTTGAGAGTGAATCCGGACTAATGAAAAGTAGGTCAAGAATATTAATGGACCCAATCTGCGTGATATAAATGATGAGATTTAGACTTACATGTTTGCAAAAAGTGTTGAGTGAGTGTACATATATTTTGTCGATCCAAGGTAAAGATGGGTGTCCAGGAAGAGAGGTCGTCTTCCAGTTTCACCCATTGCTTATGTTGCACAGACCTAAACCAGTCCACTGCTCTTATAAGAAAATTGTTCTTAGTTTATATGCGAGTTGTGATTGTGAGTTCCATTGGCACAGGGACTAATGTGACTATATGGTGCGAATATGCACATTCAAGTTCTCCTAGCTAAAGATTGTCTACAAACTGTATCCAGTAAACTGTTTCCCTAAATACATTATGACTGTTGGGAATTGAGAACTCTGTGGGATCTGTAGGGTGCCTATGGGATTTTGCAACGTGTCTATTATATTTCCCTTTATAACAAATAACATTCATACACATAATATATAATAATAGCCAGGATTTTTTTAATATTTGGATGGATGGACATCTTGAATTTCTTACCCTAGAAAGAATTTTTTTTGTATATTTCACTGGTTTTAGATGTTTTCTAAACATTTAGACTTTAGAACCTGGTATATAAGTACATAGCGACTGGTCCACTATTGCAATTTTTGCATCTACACATTTTATAGTCTATTATATTATGATGCATTTTCATTAAAATAATATTAGGCCATTGTTTTACTTTTTTTTATATTGCACATTTTACAAGCCAAGCAAATCCATGGAGTGCAATCAGCATTTGCATGTTTATGCTGGGACCCTTGCGTTATGGCCTCAATCTCCATTGCATTGCTGTAGTAGAGCTGCAAATGACACAGAGATTATGCAACATAAAACAGCAACCTTTAAATGGTCCTCTAAATTGCTTTGGCATTGCTACTCTGTCACTCCACTCTACTGGGAGTAAGGGCGACCACTCAATCTCGTTACAGGGCTATCTTTCTAATGAATCTGGGTATTTTAAAATCAGAACATTCCATGCTTTTGAATGTCAGAATTTATCTGGAGCGCCGTGGGAGATTAAAGATTACACACTGACTTCACTAACGTGATCAATACCAATGCGGTGTCTGTAATTCAGGATGCATGGACTTCTGTATCTTTATGCTTTATGGATGCACTTATTGTAATGATTTCTACAGCAGAAGTGACACTGTAAAACCTCATTATGATCATTCTCAAAGTCTGCAGATTTTATTCTGTCTGTTTCCAAGTTTGTGTTTTTATTTTTGGTTATTTGTATATTAACAACTATTCAATCAAACAATATGTAAGAGAAGTACCAGTTTCAGACATGTTCTTCTCTCCCCTCCTTTCCTTCCCCTTCCCAGTTTTTGGTTTATTTTCCTTTGAATCAATGTAATTATACCTGGAATACATACTTTGTTACCCACCATCTCATAACAACATATCGTACATATGATAGTAGGCTTTGGTTAATCCTTATCATTAATATATATGATTCAGGTAATGTTTGAATTGATGTAAGTAAAATGTAAGTACACAGGGAGGAGATGTGTCAGCTCCTGCTCTGAGCAGGAACTTACAGGCCACCATGCCTGGGTGACCCCACGACCATCTTTCAGCCTGGGGTCAACATGGAGACAATTAGCACAACATGATTGCAAGCCTTTTGTGCTGATCGGCGCACAGAGGGAGCTCCCTACCTCTGCTATGCTTATTAATGTCATCGATTGACAGTGGCATCAGAGTGGTTAAATGCCTGCGATCGGCGAAGGCACCAATTGTTGGCGTTTCTGCAGGGCGTCAGCTATGATGTATAACTGACGCCCGCCAATGACTATGCTAACTCTGCGAATGAGCTGATGTGATTACTCAGCCAGTTTGCTGGAACGCACCTCCCACAGTGCCGTACATGTACTGTGGATGTCGTAAAAGGGTTATGGATCATTCTTTTTCACAAGTATGGCCGTCCTGTCTAAACAGGCTATTAAATTGGTACAGTAAACGAGCCTTTAAATAAGTGATAAATGGGTCAGATCAGGCTGTAGATTGAGGCATTGGCTTGTCATGGAGCTAAGGCAGTTGCTGGGTAAACTCGTGACTGCGGCAGCCAAAGACCATGGGGACCTGCTCATTGTTAAAGCCTGATGTTTTACAACATTTGATTAAACAAAGAAGTTGATTTTTTTGCCCCTTTAACTGGGTGTTTTAAGCAGAGTTGTGATATGGAGCATAATATGTCGGCTGGACTCGGATACAAGATCTATCCATTGATTCCACACATGCAATTAACCAGTCATAAGTCTCCGCCCATTATATTGAAATTGGTATTAGTTTGCATGGTATTTTTGGTTACGTGATAGACACTAGTCCTTTAGTTTTTCTTCACGTTGTCATATGTTGGACAGTACTGCTCTTTGAATGTTTCTGTTTTGGATAACTAGAAACAACGAATTACATAAATCACGGCTTGTCTATAGCAGTTTTATAGATCCGAAACCATAAAAATAAAGGGTGTTTGTCCATCATTCATGGATAACCCCACAGGGAGTGCTTGGCGCTTTCCCTCACAAAGACACATATTTATTTTAATGCATTTCCAATCATCTGTTCATGCATCTAGCGTTGCCATGCCCGGGTCATGTGACAGGCTCGCGCTGACAGAAGTAATATATTTTCCAGCTTCTGCCTGAGCGTGATACAATATATATTATCTGAAATAATCCTTACATTATACAATAGTAAGGTCTGCAGATGGGAATGTTATATACAGGCATGAGACAGATATTCAGAAAGATTATTTTTATTGGTATATATATTTTAATGTTTTATCTGAAAGCAATCTTTACATTTTACATTTTATCTTTCAAAGGTGTGTTCCCACGTGGTATATTCAGGATATCCCACAAATGTTCTTAAGATTCCGTTCTCCAAGGTGAAGTTGACATTAGAGATGGGCGAACCCTAACAGTAAAGTTTGGCGACAGTACCGAACACCTACTTCACCAGGAAGTCCGTGTTACTGTTCAGGTTCGGCTATTCTTGATAACCAGCCTTGCTAACGCTGACAGCTGAGGGTTGCAGCCCAGCTGTCAGTTTTGTCTGGCTGGTTATCAAAAATACAGGGGAACCCATGCCATTTTTTAAAAATTCTTTATTTACAGCGCAGGCGCCGGCTGATAAATATTCCCATCAACTGCTCCTGCTCTCACTGTTATTAGCAGAAGCAGGTGTCGGATGATGGGAGCTGTAGTCTCATCAGCTGACACCAGTGCCCGGAAGTGAACTTCATACCTCCGATCACGACTGCGCACTTGTGCTGTCTTTTGACAGCGTAGGAACCGTGGCTGTCTGACCAGCGCTGATGATTATATCAGCGATCAGAAGTGGTGTTTGTCACTCTGTGATGCACATGACAGTGTGGCAAACACTGGTTGTTCGGGCCCCCATTCAAGTGAATGGGTTCCGGGTACTGTTCAGGTACCGATCTCAAACTTTTTGTAACTGTTTGGCCGAACCTGCTGGACCCGAACATCCAGGTGTCCGCCCATCTCTTGTTGACATCTCTCTTACAAATATTTTCATATGGAGCACTATTAGGAGTGGAGAGGTGGCCGAGCAAGCATGACCATCTCTGTTCATTTCTATGCAAGCTCAAAAAAGTGTAGAATGTGTTCAGAAATACTCCATCACTGTGTATTTGACATATTAACTAAATTGCCATTTTAGACTATGTTCACACATGGAGTTTTTGTTGCGTTTTTTTTCTGCAGCAAAACCTGGCAGTAAAGAAGCTGCCAGAAAAAAAGCAGGTTTTGCTTGGTTTTTCTTGTGCGTTTTTTGCTGCGTTTTTGTCATGCTAGATTTGTCTCATGTGCATGCTTATACAGTTTAGTAACAAAAAAAAATCATAGCCTATGGCATAAGGTTTTGGTACATGCTCTGTTCTACAAAAAACAAACAAAGCACAAACTACCGAGGACAAAATAATAAGCTGTGTGCATGAAATCTCGTAGACTTTGCCGGTACTGTACAACGCAGCTGAAACTTTGAATTAAAAAATGCAGCAAAAACGCCACTTGTAAAAGTACCCTTAAAGTACTTTTCCATTTGTAACAAAATGGACCCTAAACACCTGCAGTCACGCAAAATCAGATGGTTTGCGCCCTCCCCAGGTATAGCGCCAGCTCTCTGTTGTTGCACCAGTCTTTTGTGTTTGTGCTGTAGTGGCGATATCACGTTGACATAGGGGCGTCGACATATCATTGGTGCAACCTATGTGGCCGCACCAGGGCCCAAGAGGTAGGGGGCCCATTTATTGACTTGTATTACCACTGCAGCCAATCACTTAGCTCAGTGGCTCATGCCATCTACATTGGACATGTTTCATGGGAAAGTATCACTAAAATTTAAAACTCTGTATTTGCAAAAAAAAGAGGGGTATTAATGCATTATATTATCTAGGTGACCTAGGAAATCATTTTGGTTTAACTACAGTAGACATAAAACCAGACTGATGAAATCTGTAAAATCGTGCCAAAATAAGAAACACTGCACCAGACAGCACATATAAAACTCAATCTACTCGGATCACTGTGAACTTCCAAGTTGGTCATGATACAATGAGGTGCGATTTGACTTGTGCCTCTGGCTGCTGTTTGCAGTTTAAGGAAAGAGAATTTGTCAAAGTAGCAGCAGATTTACCATCTTCACGTTGCATAAATTTTAGGCAAGTCGTGCAAGTTGTCACACGCATATGAACCTGCTCATTGGCACACATTGCAGAAAATTAAACTAATTTTCACCCACAATTGTCATGCAGTTCTGTGCACTCAGGAGTTACGACGAGACGTATTCTCTTGGAAACCAAGTGTTCTCATATCTAGTGTTGCCCTAACTCTGTAATTACCATATTTCGGTAGTTCTGTAACCTAAATGATATATCTGTTTGTAACAGATATAAGGTATCAGTATCTTTATCTATCGATTTGAATGAGTGTTACATTTAATGCATGAAAATCTCCCCTTGAGACTGATACTGTGTGTTACTTCTGGCTGTGGAAAAGCACAATTCCTGAGAGTTCCCTCTGTTTGAGCTACTACTAACACCATTTACATTTTACATACTACTCTATGCAATAGCACAATAATGTTTACAAAACACATAGATGCTCTCGATTTATATGCAAATATTGATATATAGAGGCAGTGGTAAAATAGAAGAGGAACAGGTGAACGGCATGGGATCTCACAGCCACTGTCGGTAATGATACAATAAATGAAGGATTATTCAGGTGATGGGCATAAGATCTCATTTCTACGTGCTGTTGATAATACAATGATTACGCATATATCTGTGGTGTTGGAAGGAACATAGGTAAAATCCCACCCAGACAAATTTTACCAGCTGTGATATTAAAGGTCAGGGCTTGTTACATCTGTTAACATACTAGACAGTTATCACAGGATCATTAGCACCACCTTGGGGATTTTATTTTGGGGTAAGGGTTTTTTGTTATTGAACTTCAGATTTCATCAAACGTAGGATCGTATTCACAGGTTATTTAGTTTTTTTTATGGAACTGTTCCTGTCTTATCAGATGACTTTTCAGAATAAGCTGTTGTGTGTGTGACATGATAAATAACACTATTAATGGACATCATATGACTTTTTGTACCATTGACTTTTTTTCACCACTTAAATTTTTCACCTTTTTTTCTCCTATGTAGGCTATAACTCTAATTTTCAGCCATCTAGTGAGTGGAGATTAGCAGCTATGATGTCTCCCATACACAGCACACACAGACATATGTTGTCTCTATATAGCACTGTAGCAAACTATGTTGTCTCTATATAGCACTGTGATGACATAACATTTATTCTTAATTTTCCAGACATCTATTTTCAGTAGGCCAGGAGACACAGGCTGTTGTCTGCACATTGACTATTGAATTTATGTGTTTTTTTTCAGTTGGTCAAGACACATGGAATATTGTCGTATGAGTCTGAAAGTTGACACTAGAATTGGTGTTTGCAAAATTGCTGAATGGCTGCTGTTTACCTCTTATATCAGCTCCTACAGGTTATTGTCTGCTATCTTTGCAAGACAGGGATGCAGGGACATTGAACACTCATGTTTGCTAATATGTTGATTACACATTGTACCAGATCATGCAGTTTGTTGACCTGCAAAACAGAGGAGGACAAATTACGCAAATTGATTAAATACTCAAACAAGAGAGATGAGCCCCTGCCACCTTCCCCTCAATCTTGTGGGAAAATGACTGAATAAGAGCAGGTGTACTATAAAAGAGGATCGGTTCTGTATCAGGGGAACTTTTTCAAAACCACAGCCAGGAACATTCTACAGGAAGACTGCCAGGACAACATAGCTCCATCAAGACGGAAACAGATTTTACATTTTACAGGATGCCAGATTAAGGACCATGGCCCTAGCTAGAAGAATACAGATCTGCTCCATTGACCATCACTAAACATATAGATACTTTTGGGGAACCAGATTGTGACCCTCCAGTCACTGGACCCCATGGATATGTTTGGGGATGCCAGGATTGGGACATTTTGGTCACCTGACTCCAATGGAGATGTTCGGAGAAGCCAAATGGTGACACTCCAGTCACCTGACCCCCATGGAGATGTTCAGAGAAGCCTGAAT
>VIAB01008933.1:58872-75068 GCA_009801035.1 Oophaga pumilio
GCTCTGGAAGCCCTGAAGTCACAGCTGTTCTAATCCCAGCGAGTCATCGAATGGGTGAGACTGTTGGAACTGTTCTGTATGTTATTGTCTGTTGGTGCTTAAAAAAGTATTGTCACACTATTTTACCCTCACCCTGTGTTGTCTGAGTAGTTTTCTGCCCATGGAAAATGAGTTTGAGTGTTCAGTGTTATGAGCCCTGGTCTATAGGGTCTCAGGCCAGTGGACGAGAGCACCCACTGACCTCTCTGTGTATCCACACTTGATGGCAGCAGTGGGATACTACTTAGCCAAGGGGAGCTGAAGGCAACTGGTGTTCATAAACACCGCCCAAGGGCTCCACAACCAGGGCGCTATATAGACAGACCCAGCAGACCATAGATGAGGCATACACTGCAGGTTCAGATGCTACCATGTCAACCCAACCAGCTTGGTTTTTGGAAGAGGGCCAGAGAGGATGTATAACCGCAATAAGAAATGTCAGCTACAGGAGCTGTTCCAGCTTGGACGAATTGAATACGAGGCCACCAACACTCGATCGGATTTAATCCAGGAACCACAGGATGCCGTGTGTGAACGCAATGGATATGAGTCAGTTCTCGTAATTTACGTGAAGAGTTACCCAGGTCAATCTGAAGACCAGGAGAAGGATGATTGGAATAATATCACATCTAGCTAATTAAGATGAGGGAGCAATGTGACGACACAGCATTTAATCTTAATTATCCAGATATTTATTTTCAGTAGGCCAGGAGACATAGGCTGTTGTCTGAATGTTGACTTTTGAATTTGTGTTTTTCTTGGGTTGGTCAAGACACATGGTCTTTTGTCATATGAGTCTGAATGTTGACACTAGAATTGATGTTTGTGTCATTAAAGGGTCATTAAAAAATCATGTTTGCTAATCTGTTGATTACACAAACTTTGCAAATGGATTAAATATTCAAACAATGCCACCTTCCCCCAATCTTGTGGAAAAATGCCTGAATAAGAGCTGTTCACTATAAAAGGGGATCTGCCTCTGTATCAGGGGAACTTTTACAAAACCACAGCCAGGAACAGTCTACAGGACAGCTGCTAGGACACCATGGCTCCATGGAGGGACACAGATTTGACATTCTACAGGATGCCACCTTAAGGACTACGGCCCTAGCTGGAAAAATACATATCTGCTCCATTGACCAAAACTGAAACCATGGATACATTTGGAGAAGCCAGCTTGTGACCCTCCAGTCATCTGGACCCATGGATATGTTTTGGGGAAGCCAGGATTAGGATCCTCCTGTCACCTGTCACCCTTGGAGACGTTCGGCAAAACC
The DNA here is from genome assembly GCA_009801035.1 of Oophaga pumilio. Lineage (NCBI taxonomy): Eukaryota > Metazoa > Chordata > Amphibia > Anura > Dendrobatidae > Oophaga > Oophaga pumilio. The sequence goes on from VIAB01008933.1 coordinate 60,189, forward strand.
AGGGGATGACACTTTGGTCACCTGGCCAGGTGCCTCAATGGACTGTCAAGCTTCCTAAGCTTGTCGTTATCTCCTGTCTGTGGATGCCCGACAAAAGCAAAGAAGAAATGGCTCATAAGTGGAGAAAGAAACCTATTTCTCTGAAAAGATATATTACAAAGTTACTTATATTTACCTGTACTAATAATTTAAGCATTGATTGTTGAAGCCAATATTGACAATTTAACAATTTAGCTTTATATGATTTAATCTGATATGCTTGCAACTTTTGAAGAAGCTGAATAGACATTAAACTTGTAGTCCAGTGAATTCCGATTTCTTTTTTTTCTTATAAAAACAAATAAAAAACAACAACGAGAGGCTTGTATAGCAATCAAACTTAAGTTCAAGCCTTTAGTGTAAATAAGCACACACTTTGTTTTAGCTTCATGTATACATTCATCACTTTGGAACACGCTAATGCTTGACTTATGTTGAAGGTTGCTATAGGAAACAAAAAAAAGCCACTAATAAGCCATCAAAACCATTACCAGTTGATAACGACCATTCAGTTGCGCGCCTATTAACGAACAATAATTATCATTCCACTTTACTATATCAACCATATCATGCATGCTGTAACAAATTGCATTCCCCAACCCCCTAAAATTCCTCCGTTAATTAATATAATCTATTTACTTTAATGTGTAATTATAAATACTTTCAAAGGCTTGTTACCGAGCTTAGGGATAATTGAACAGTTTGGTATGACTTGATAAAAAAAAAGAAGGTGAAAGGAAATTCTTGACTTTTTGCTCCATTTTTTTCCATGTAGCACTTAGAAGGAAGAATGGTAGGGGGTGGGGAAAACAACTGGGCCTTTACAGTCGAAGCGTTTTAGGAGATGATACTGAGCTATGTTTCCTGTCGAGGCGAAAGGCACCAGCATATAAAATGGCAGTGAATTTGCATTACCTCTAATCCATCATTCTTTGAGAGAGCAGGAAAAATGCGCGAGACCTGCTGCATGCAAGCGCAGCCTTCTCCTGACAGATTCTTATTTAAGTGACTGTGAATGCAACAATTCCACAAATAATTTGTCAAGTGTGTGGCTGAACTAGCTCTGAACTCTGATAAATACCAACTCTCTTCCCCGCTACAAAGACATGATGTTCTTTTGTGCGGGCAGTGAGTAACAAGCACTAGGATTTAACAATCAATGCCACTATATCTCCTCTGCCTTTTGTTGTTAACAGAAAGTTCTTTAAGGGCAAAATGCATCTTCCGATCCCTTCGTCAGGCACTATAAGTTGCTGTATTCATATAGTATATCCCATAGCCGGCTCTGTATAAAGTAAATTGCCTCTTATCTGCGGCACTAAATGTTTAACTACACGAATGGTGTATAAAGTCTAATCGCAGTTTACAAGGTAATGGCATTCCAATAAATGATCTATTCCTATGCGCAAACTGTGGCTTTAAATGCAAGCGATGGAGGCCGTCGAAGGTGGAAAAAAAAGAACGCATAGTTAGACATTCAGTCCATGAAAATCACCTTTTCATCAAGGAACACTTTAATACATCCTGATATTTATTTAAAACATCACTTGCTTTTATGAATGCCGGTCCGGTGCTAAAAATGATGTGCATTAAAAAAAAAAAAAATCTTAAAGGAATGCAAATCTAATCAGTCCTTAAGTCTGCAATATATACATAAATGTCTCCAGCAGACGTAATTTAGTATGCATTATTAATTTTTTTTTCTATAAAGCTTTCCAGCTACAAACGGGCTAAATGGAAGTACAGACCCACACAGATGATAACACTCATTTGTCAGGATGATGCTAGAGTGAATACAAGACTGATTCTTTTGCTCCGAATTCTGTCAAGGAGCACTGTACATGCACAATCCTTTGCTTGGATTAGAATAAAATAGACGTGATGTACCCTCTGCAAATAAGATTTCTCAGTACATTATAACACTGTACCAGGCCATTACGGTACATGAACTCTCAACACACAATCTGCCAGGTCTTCAAACTACAGGACGAGAAGGCATAGTAATTGTGCTTCTATTAGTCAATTAAGTTTCAACTTTTGACTCTGTGATAGTAATGTCTATAGAAATAATTAAGTGTGTGGCATATTAACAGTTCCTAATGCAAAATGCTAATTATTTATTGTTTATAAAGCGTTTAAATAAAGTACAAGCAGATACATTAAGGCTATCGTGATTTTCCAGTCATTAACCAAAAATTTGCATTTTGGGATTATAGCCAGTGACTTGCATGCATTTCTTAAGCAACCCGTCCCAACATAATCTGTTTGTCATTAATCAACTGTACTCACTTTATATATCATTGGATTATGTGGAACAGGCTCAGTGATAGGTCTGGTAGATTTTTAGTAATTCACATGCATTAGTAGGTGAAGGGGGTCTGTATTTGCCCTGTAAGGCCATGTGGATGTCATAGAGGTGGGTGCCTGTTATGTTTAGGTAGCTGAGGAGAAAAAGCAAAAACGGTAATACACCAGAGAGGCTGGAACCTATTGGATTGCAGTAACCTGAACTAACCACACAACTAGAGGCAGCCGTGGAGCGTTCCCACGTTGATCCCTGACGCCTCGTCACAGCCTGAGAGATAACTACACCTAAAGGCAGAAAGATGAAAGCTATCTGCCCTGGAGCAGATCCCCAAAGAAAATAGGAAGCCCCCAAACATACAATGGCGGTTAGACAAGAAGATAGCACGGACACAGACAGAATATAGAATGAGCAAACGCTTGGGCCCAATCTGTCTAGACAGAAAAGTACAGGAAAAAATTCTGACTGCAATCCAACAAAAACCCTAAAAAATACCAGCAATTCTGATTGCCAAAAAAACTGAGATCACATGATCTCTACCACCTAAATCAGATCTCTGGTGTAACAAAACAAAGCCCCAGCCACTGAAAAAACAGGAAAAGCAAATGAACAAATAACAGTGGCCACAGACAAACTGAGAGGAGCACAGGCCCCAGGAGGGGACCCGGCTGACCTCCACAAAAGTGCAGAAAACTATGAAAAAAGCAAGCACAAAAAGAAAAGCAGAAAATATCTTATCTGAAAGCAGCAGGTGCAGGCAAGACTCCAGCAACTTCCAAATGAACCAGGAACCACAATTGAGACAGGAACAATTGATCACCGGCGACCATCATGGGAGGGAACCTCCCTTATATCAGTCCAGTCAGTGATCCCAGATTGCCATTCCTCGCTGAAAGGTTCAGTACTGTCTGTAACCACCAGAGGGAGCCTCTGCTCAGAAACCATCTCTAGCACATTTGCAACAGGTGCCTAACTCAGGACCCAAACTATTGTCCAGAGCGGAAGGGCACTGCAAAGTTCCGGAGAACTGGGGGAACTTAAATATTTAGTTACCAATGATTTTGTTGAGTGTCATGAGGACATTTTTAACACCACTCTGTGGTATTTCTGGAATTACAACTCGCCTCTGTCGGCTTGAATTATTCTAAAGATATGTTGACAATGATATGTTAGCGCGATCATGGCTTGTATGATGGTAGTGTTGCTTAATTCCATTGTTACAGCAGTATAGTGATCTTTTTGAGGACTTTTCAACCCATTGTATTACTTCTTGCTAAAAAAGTCTCAGCCACACATAATGTAAAGACTTTGACCTCATTCAGTTATTTTTTTACCTTATGAGGAAAAATGGACTATGAATGAATCATTTGTTTTTGGGCTGTGTGTCCATTTTTACCCATAGTGTTGCATCAATTTTCTTATAGGCAAAAAAAAAATGTATATCAAGCTTCACCTACCCATTGAAGAGAACCTGTCAGTAGGATTTTGCTAAATAAACTACAGTGAGAGATAAGTGACAGGCACTGGTATGTTTGTAGATGACCAAATACGTATTTTCCACCATAATTTGCAAAATAAATCTTGCCAAATCAGACAAGGTGATTTTCTGGGTTTGTTTTCTCATTTTGACTGTCATAGTTGTGGTCTACCTATGATGTCAATTACAGGCCTCTCTCATTTTTCTAAGTGGGAGAACTTGCACAATTGGTGGCTGACAAAATACTTTATTTCCCCACTGTATAACAAACAGCAACATATTTAAATAGTGTCATACTCACACCATACAAATACGTTACCGGAGCCAAATAAATCACAGTATGCCCATGTAGTAACAAGAAACAATTAGAATATACATATATATAGTATAAATACGAAGAATCACATGCCAATAGTATGTTATACAGTACATCAATATATACATATAAACTGCATAAATGGATAATGCCAATGGTAAGAAATATATAGATATATACATATGGGGTGGATACATCTTCATATGTTCCCCTACTAGAAAAGCCTGTATATTCTCCTGAGCCGTATAGGAAGTACACAAGGGGGACACATAAGGACACACAAAGTAGTGAAATAAAACCTAAATATAAGAAATTAAAATTAATGACAAACTTAAAAACAATATATAAAAATACAGAAATGTATATCAGAGCATATGTGCAAAAGCACAGGGTGACGATCACAGAAAGGGGGCAAAACTAAGATTTTTATTAAGTCCCTGTAGGTGCAGCGGGGACTTAATGAAAGGGGTTCTATAAAATAAGGAATACATGGCTGCTTTTATTTCCAAAAAGTGCAATTTCTGTGCTTAGGTTGCCCTGGGTTTAGCAGTTTTCCTTACTTAGATAAGGTTAAACTGCAGTACTTGGTATGGTCTTTAGAAAAAAGTGGTGCTGTTTCCTATTCTTATACAACTCTTTATTATAGTGAATTAATTAGGAACATTATTTTCAGTATTACAGGTTTTCGTGGACTTGCTAGTACAGATTTCCCCACAGATTGCAACTAGCTCCTGTACTCAAGATGGCATTTTCTGGAGGTTCATGTGAACAGACCTGTCTATCAGGCTCTTCCAATTAAAAAAAAAACATCTTTCTCACGTGTAGTTTCTATTAGACAGGTCTGGTCACAAGTTGAGCTAATAGGTTTGGAATTGGTCGCCGAATCTGAATTTGCCATATTGGGACCCTATTCGTGCCGAATTTATGTTTGACAATCTGAACATATTCGGTCATTTCAACTCCCATTGACTCCAATGACGTTGGCTGTGTTCGGCGAATATTGCAAATACAATATTCACCGTCGATCGTAATCGGAACCAAATTTTTAAAAATTCGGTCAACTCTAGTCACAAGCTGCTCCATCAGCAAATACTTTGAGTACAGGATCCATGTTCAAGTACAAGAGAACATGCAATACTTTTATATTAGTAAGTGCCATAAAGTCATGTCCCTAGCACATTTGATAAAACAAAGCTAAAGTGACCAATTCTTTTAACCACTGAGGACTCTCAATTCTAAATATTTTTCAACTCTTTTAAGACAATTAAAGTTAACTTTAGTGAAGATCCCGTTGCCATTTTGCTATTACTTTTTTATCTTCTTAAAACTATGGAACAGGTCACTAATAGATGAAATGAATCATTATTAGCGGCTCAGGTACAACACAGGCTTTCTCTCATATTGGTTACACATTAACATCTCATGTTAGTTCACTAGATAGCAATCATCATTTTCTCAAATAACTTTAAAAAAATTGATGAAACAGTCAAGTCAACACATATTAAAATTCCGGCTTGACAGTAATGATTTAATTTTTTTTTTTATGTTATGAACAGTATTTATCAAAAACAGCCCACTAGCGAATGAAAGATGTTCCTTATCGCTTCTTGTCAACTAAAGCATTATTCACCGAAAGTTTCCTTCATCTCTGTTTTGTGGCTCTCATTGTCATTTTAAATTGCAAATCAATCACACATCATGAAAGCTCTCGTTCTGCTGACGAGATTAACGCTCTGGCTAAAATTGTTTACAAAGTCATTTGTAAAGCTTCTGCTAATGCAGATGAGGCAACTTTACCAGTTTAACATTGTTGGTCTCAGAGAAAGCCTTAAGCAATGATTACAGAGGGCAACAAAAATTGTTCATTCATCATTATTGTCATGGGCTTTCGCAAATGATAACAATTTGTCTTCATCCTATTTTTAGACAATGAACCACAATACAGTCCGGAAAAGCCATCTATGCCAGATGGGAGAAAAGGTGCTTTCATTGCAAAATGTTTTGTAGGTTTCTGTTTTGTTTTGTTCTTTTTTTTTCTTTGCTTTTTTTTTCTACCATATGAGATGCTGAAAAAAAATGTTTAAAGGTATAATCTATATATTAAATCCTGGAGAATGTATGACAAGTCCTAATGTCTTACCTATTGCATTATTCCTGTGTCCTGTTGTGTATATAAATATGTGATTCTTCAGCTTTTGTTTTAGTCTTTGCCTGATGAAGAGACCTGCGTAGTCTCGAAAGCTTGCAATTTGTTACCATCTTTTCAGTTAGCCATTAAAAGGTATCAACCACTGAGGACTCTCAAGTCTAAATATTTTTCTGACAAGTCCTAAGTGAGTTTGATGCTGAAATGAGGGTAAAAAATTTTTTTTTTTACACAGAGACACAATATATAATCGGGTTTTTGATGGAATTGTATCCAACAAGCCAGCGATCTATATTGTTGCACAAAACATCATCATGCATATTTATTGTTATTTTACGTATGAGGAAATTAAGTTATTCTAATTAGTACAGGGAGGTTTGGCAAATAATGTAGTATTAGAAAGGAGTAAATAAAATATAAAGGTTAATGCAAATATGAGGCTCATTTAAAGGGAATGTGTCATCAGAAAATGACATACTGTTTCAATCTGGCTTTTAAGCTAAATTTATTTTTCACATTTTTTTTTTTTTTCATATCGCTTTATTTAAAAAGACAAAAAGATGCAATTTTCACACTGGTCTTATATTACACTCTTTCATCTTGTCGAGGACATGGACATTAGCTACAAATTTTGGATTTTGGTGTCAGGTATGTAGCAAGGGGGCACGGGGTGGTAGTCATGACTGAGTCCATTTAAAGCAACAGTCCATAAACACCCCCACCCCTTGCACATGAAAAGACAGGTGCTGTCCCAGTCATACAGCACGGTCAGTTACCTTCTCTTCACACTCACTGCAGCCACTGGTGATGAGGATCCAGGAAAACAACACATGCACAGATCTGGTCCAACAGGGAAAACTTTACTGTACATGAAACAATGCTTCCTGCTCTGTCCCTGTATCTGCTTGAGGCCGGTCAGCATCAGTGGCTCCCCTCCAAACTTGAGCGCCACAACCGTCATTCTGAAGATGGTCCCATGGTCCCAGGGTCCACCCACACTGCCCGGCAGACTGTGGCAGCAGTCTGCAGCAGCTTTTATTCCCCAGACGGGGGTCCTTCCTGTCCCAAGTGGGGACACACGTATTCCCCAGGCGGGGGTCTTTTCTGTCCCAAGCAAGGACACACGTCTTGCCTCGGACAAACCTGCTCGGTCTCTGACGCAGAAGCAGGTATCTTCCTGCCTTCCCAGCCTGCTGGACCGGCCCCCTTTCTTTAATCCATTCTATCCCTAAGCTAACTTAGTACAATATACAATGACATGGGACATATACAACTGTTGTGAATACTATGGAGGCAACTTCTGAGCTGGGGCTCCCTCCGGTGGTTGCTGAGGGTAATGAACTAATTACTGAATGTCCTTCAGCTGGCTCTGAATGATATGATATAAGTGACCTGAGTTCCCATCAGCCTGGCCGGTAATCAATTGTTCCTCCTGGTCTTGCTTGGAGCACAGCTTGCTTTCCTGCTCTCATTCAGATAAGTGTTTTATTGTTTTTTTCCTCTGTTGGATTTTCACTGCTGGTTTGCTGCTTGCAGTGGACTACAGCCTGGTCCCCTTTTGGGGTCTGGCGCTGCAATTGTGCTCATTTTGTGTTTGCACTTTTGCTTTGTTCCTTTGTCACTTTTTATTTGCTGAGTTGTTGTGAGTTACACCAGAGATCTGATTTAGGTGGTAGAGATCGTGTGATCTCAGGTTTTTTGTTAATCAGAAGTGTTGGTATTTTTGTCAGGGTTTTTTGGGTTGCAGTCAGAATTCTTTCCTATACTTTTCTATCTAGACAGATTGAGCCCCAGCGTTTGCTCATTCTATTTTCTGTCTGTGTCCGTGTTTTCTTCTTGTCTAACCGCCATTACATGTTTGGGGGCTTCATATTTCTTTGGGGATTCTGCTCCGCGGCAGATAGCTTTCATCTTTCTGCCTTTAGGTGTAGTTATTTCTCCGGCTGTGACGAGGCGTCTAGGATCACCGTAGGTACGCTCCACGGCTACTTCTAGTGTGGCGGTTAGTTTAGTGTACTGCAATCCAATAGTTTCCAGCCTCTCTGGTGTATTACTACTTTGGCTATTTTTTGCAATTTCTCCTCAGCTACCGAAACATAACATAAAACATTACACACTTAAACATGAGGGAACCATCGGAGGTGGCAAGGGCTCTATGTATAGGAGAGAGGAGGTAAATGAGGGTTCCCACCACCTCCTTACAGGTACATTACAAGTCATATCATCCTGCTTGTTTAACATTAGCAAGTTAAAATGATTTCTATGTGAAATTACCGAGGTGTTGGACAGTAGATATAATGCATTTTAATGCTATGGACACATTTGACAAACAATAACTTATTTTTACAAATTTTAGGGGTTACCTACAGTTTTTAAACTTGCGCTGTCTATAGTCCTTCATATATTTTCAGACACTCTCATATACAGGTTTGCAATGTGCTCCTGGTTTTAGACTTTTCTCAAGTGGACGTGGTCCTTTTAGTAATGTATGCAGGTTGTGTGCGCAGGATGCTTTCACTAGCTCTCTTGTATCAACACAGCTTCATTCTTAGGCCAGTTTCACAAGTCTGTTTATTTCTGGTAGCGGAAAAAAACGGTACCGGAGATGACAGTGTCCGTGTGTCCGTGTGTGTGATATTTGCGTCACACGTGTAGCAACCATGTGCTGCATTGGTACCACACTGACGGGGGCCAGAGAAGAAGCGCTACAGTAAGCGCTGTTCCCCACCGCCAGGTGCTGAAGACGGCTATCATCATTCTCCCCTGCTCTGCTGGTGCTCAGCGTGAGCAGGGGAGAATGATGAGAGTTGTATTCAGGTGATCACAATGACAGCAGGCAGCAGCTGATAGGACTATTACTCCCATCAACCTACACCTGCTGCCGCTAGTAACAGTGACAGCAGGAGCAGCTGATGGGGTATTCATCAGCCGCCGCCTGCGCTATAAATAAATAAATAAATGAAAAACCTAGCGTGCTTCTCCTCCATTTTCTGTAACTAGCCATTCAAAACTCAAAGCTGGGGGCTACAATCCCAAGCTGTCAGCTTTAGCAAGGCTAGTTATCAAGAATAGAGTGGTCCCAATGCTGTTTTTTTAATTATTTAAATAAGTAATTTAAAAAAAAGGCGTGAAAACTATTAATTCCCCCAGACCTGGATTACGGTGTGGGACAGAACGACCGACAAGTGAGGGACACTGTTGTTTTTTTATTTTAGTTTTATTACAGGAGAACGAGGGCTTCGGTGGAATTAGGCGTTAGGTGAGTATAACTGTGTTTATTATTTTTAAATAAAACTGGAAAATTGTGTTTTGTTTAATTTCTAATAAGAGACTTTAATCTGGCTGTGTCTTTATTTACCATATAACTATAGGATTAGTAATGGATAGGTGTCTTGTAGATACCGCTCCATTACTAAACCATGGGCTTGATGTCACCTGAAAATACAAAGGTGACATCAACCCCAAAAATATGAACCCCACTTGCCACTGCGGTCCACAGGGCAAGTGGGAAGAGCCGGGCAAAGCACCAGAATTGATGCATCTAATAGATGTGCCTTTTCTGGCCAGTTGCGGGCTGCTATTTTTAGGCTGGGGGGCCTATATCAATGGCCCCTTACCAGCCTGAGAATACCAGCCCACAGCTGTCAGCTTTAGCATGTCTGGTTGTCAAAAATGGGGGGGACCCCACCCGTTTTTTTTTAAATTATTTATTTAAATGCTTAAAAAAATAGCGTTGGGATCCCTCTATTCTTGATAACTATCCTTGCTAAAGCTGACAGCTGAGGGTTGCAGCCCCAGCTGTGAGTTTTGCCTGGCTGGTTATAGAAAATAGAGGGGAAGCCTCCCATCAGCGGCTCCTGTTGTCACTGTTATTAGCGGCAGCGGGTGTAGGCTGATGGGAGTAATAGTCCCATCAGTGGCCGCCTGCTGTCATTGTTATCATTTGAATAGAGCTCTCATCATTCTACCCTGCTCGCGCTGATCGCTGACAAAGCAGGGGAGAATAATGAGAGCATTTTCAGCATCCGGCGGTGGGGAACAGCGCTTACTGTAGCGCTTCTTCCCTGGCGCCAGTGCGTGTTACACGGATTACATCAATATGTGTTCTCCATGTGCACGTGTGCGGGACGTTTTGCAGCCCGTGCTGACGGTAAAAAACGAACATGTCAGCGTATTTTGCCCACAGACACACGGTCCGTGGAAACACACTGATATGTGCACAGACCCATTCACTTGAAAGGGTCTACATGTGTCAGCGTTTCCAGTACGTATAAAAACTGTTACCACACATCCCGGAGACACGGACGTGTGAAAGAACCCTAAAATAGACTTAAAAAAAGGGGCAGATTAAAAGAAGAATTTGTCGCAAATCAAAAGCAGGCTAAAAAAAAATATAGAAACACAACAATGAATGTTTTTTAAAAGAATCATAGAATGGTAGAGGTGGAAGTGACCTCCTGGGTCATCCTCAAAGCAGGATTCATTAAATCATCCCAGACAGAGGTCTGTCCAGCCTATGTTTGAAGACTTTCATTGAAGGATAACTCACCACCTCTCGTGGCCGCCTGTTCCACTCATTGATCACCCTTTGATCACCCTCATTGATCACCTTTGGTGATCACCCTTTGGTCAACCTCATTGATTTCACCGTTTTATTATAGGCATCACAGATAAATTGCCATCTAATTAGTACAGAGCAATGTTAAGTGCCTCGGATATTCCTAATGGCAAGTAATTCATGCCCTCGCCTATAGAATTGTTGTCTTGTATTTTATAATGTTCACCTTGATGTAATATCACTTCTTATTAAATATAAATATGGAGTTCTATGTGGGAAAACATCAGAAAGAATTGCAAGATTGCTTTTACCAGGGACCTGACATTTTATATGCAAGCTATTAACTCCCACTCCAGCTTTGAACCATACAGTTCAAGTACACATGCATGTCAATGATGAAAAACAAATCTGCTTTGTTCAGCATTGAATATACATAGACCCACAACTGCCTCCTATGTAACCTATAAGCCCTCCCATTAATCTCCGCTGGATGAGAGATGCTTCCTGCATTTTTCTCTCCTGTCAGAGCTCATAGAGGGCTCCTGATTCACTGGTCACTGACAAACAGCTCTCATCATAGAGTTGAGTCTGGATTGTGCACCTGAAAGCATTATGAGAACAACATGCTTATTAGGGCAAATTCTGGTAACTTTTCTTACTTCATTTTTTTTTCTTTTTGCATTTGTGAAACTTATATGTTATGAAACTACATTTGCAGCAGTTTCCTTTTAAATGGATTTTATACAAATAAATTGACACATTGCAAATTAAATTCCTCACCACGCTTCAATTTACCATTTTTTGTTATGCAGCATGTGGATGATATTTGGTGAGCTAATATGCTGCTGATTTTCTGTCTGCAATATACACACGAAAAAAATATATTTATTTTTTCCTATCAATTTTATGTTTTTGCCAAAATCTGTACAAAGATGCTTACCTTTCTGGCATAGTTTCCAGATCACTTCAGTAAGTGACAACAGTGGCAGTTAGTGGAAATCAGATTTTGTCTATTGAATGAGGCTAATCCACATCCTAACCTATGGCAAACTGCAGATCCGTGGCATAAGTCCCTGGTTCTGTTGAACGTTCCTGGGTAAACACATGTCATTGTTTTCTGATGAGGGAAGTTAAGGGCTTGAGGTGGAAAAATCTAATGTGGTTTTTAAGAGGAATCCTCTTTTAAAATCCATATGGTTTCAGTTCTAACATGATCTTTGAAGACTTTTTCAGCACTTTTTTCAGACTATTGATTTCAGTGTCCAGCATTTTAGTTTTCCCATTGAAATCAGTTGGAGGTTTAGGCCTCAGTCAGACGTTCAGCAATCGCATACCTCTTCTATCTGTGTGCCTGGTCACATATCCATGTTTTTTTCTAGACTGAGTGCTCCACAAAAAATCATAGTGGCATGACTGTTTTTGATCCTGGTCATAATTGAAAATTACCCTCACAAGTTTAAGGGTCCTTGATTAACGTTGTATCTTGTGACTTATGGATAGGAGAAGTTTTGCAGTTTTTTTTTTCCATCAGTGAAAAATCACTAAGTGTAAAAACTGATACTGACCAAGCACTGATGAAAATCGGATCTGAAACACTGATGAACAATGGTCTGTACTTTTAAGTACAAGAAAAATCATCAACGACTGAATGAGGCCTAATTCAAAGAGTATTTTAAGCAGTTTTTGAATCTGCTATAAAATCCATGTTAAAAATCTGTGTAATAGAAGGAAATATACTGCATGCCACACAATTAGGTTCACAGGTAGGATATAACTCCTTAATTCATTTAAGAGGTTGTCCAGCACTTTAACACTGATGGCCTATCCTTTGGATAGGTCATCAATGTGTGATCGGTGGGGGTGTGACACCCGGAACCACCTCCGATCCGTTGTTCCCGATGTCGGTAGATCCGTAATTTTCATCCATGACTTGGATCAAAAACAGTCATGCCACATTTTTTATGGAGCACTCAGTCCAGATCTGCCATCTATTCAAATCAATGGAGGATAGATGTATAGAACCTGGCCATGGCCACTATACCTTTGACTGGGTTGTGCTGTGCAGCTCCACAGCTGAGCAGTTCCTGCCGACACCGGGAACAGCTGATCGGTGGGGGGTACCAGGTGTTTCACACCCACCGATCATACATTGATGACCTATCCTAAGGGTAGGCCATCAATTTAAAGTCCCAGACAACCCCTTTAAGTAAAAAAAAGACACTCCGGAATTAATGTCTTTGAAAGAAGATTCTTTATTAAATAATTAATCCAAATATATACATGATGTTTTGGTCTACAAGACATTTGTCAAATCTGCAGATGGCACAGTAAGGAAGGCAATGTCAAGGCTCTGTGTGAATATACTCTAAGTCTGTTGTAAAAAGTTTATCCAGAAACTGAAACTTCATGCTAATGCAGAGACTTTTGTATTTATCTCCTCAAGAGTAAAAGCTTGAAGCCTCACGACCCAGTCTTGGAAATCATCCATCAACATCCTCCCAACGTCGCCTGATTGTCAAAATATTATCAAATATATGTGTGGTTTTAGATCCGTATATATAAAACCCTTCCGACATCTGGTACTCAGCCTTTGCGTGTATTTTGCTTTATTACATTCATATATCATGATCTAAAATTCATATGCACCTGAGAAAAATTGTGACATCTGGGCAGAAAAAGATGTATCCCATTCTGTGTAACATGGCCCATTTTTCCTTCAAATTTAATAGTCCCCTTTACTGTTTGTCACTCAAAATAAGTGTCTGATACTCAAGCATAAATTGTTAAAAGCGGTTCTAGGTAAAGGAAAAGTGGAAAGAAGAGGATTTTTTTCTTAGCAAAAGCCAACCTCAATTTATGTCAAACAAAGTTAAAAGACCTTGGGATTAGTGCGATAATCGCACTGCTGTCAGACCGAAAATCCGCTAACAATTTAGTGGCAAACGCATGTTGTTCAATATCATTTCATATTATATTATGTCAGACACAGGTGACAGTTGCACATCAGACTGACAAGATTCATTTACCTTATAGAGTTCATCTCTGACATTTGCAGACTAAACGCTACTTACTTTTTGTCTCGATCGTACATCGGGTATCTAGATACACTTCAGTGTTTAATGGGAGATTCCCCCTGGATGGAGATCTGCGTTATCCACACAAATACACTCGGGGTACAGAAGACAACATCTAGCTCAGTGCGAAATCTTCCGTGTGTGTTTGTTTGGATAGTTCATTACCAGTTGTTTCCGAAAATCTACAAAAACCTGTTTGCCCACTAATGTCTCTATAGATGGGTCTTGTTTATAATCCAACCCTAACCAGAACAAACTCTGTAGAGAGGAGCATATTAAAGTCATCTTTCGCTCTCAGTATGAAGGACAACAGACAAATTGGACCCTATTAATTTCTAGTAGTTTACCGCTATTATTATTATATTAGTCATATTACCAATAAAACCTCTGGCCCTTGATAAGTGGCCTTGTTTGTAGCGTTTTCTATGATCTGAAGAACACCTCATCGGGCCTTCTTTTTTTACGTCCGTTTCATGTTCTGAGGATGTTTTATATTCTTTAGGGAAGTATTTACAATACCCAGCATTGCCTCTTAATGATTTGGTATTTTGCTAATAGACTTTATCAACTCAAGGCTTTAGCATATAAAGGAAGGATCCTGGCTCGGTTGCAAACTGTTGTCCTTCACATGATTGTAAAGGATTATTTTTGAATGGCTATTCAGAAATGAAGAAAAAGTCTGCACTCTGTCCTCCAGGATAAATTCTATATTCTTGTCAAGGCAACATTAAAAGTAGGTATATACATGAGGAATTACACTTTTTCTGACAATTATATGATTTCAGCATTTTTCAATGGTTTTCCCTTCTGCAGACACTATCTCTAATTTTCAATTCTCCAGGGTAAATAAGTTATCACCTATACATAGGATAGGTCCGGATCCTCTCATGTCATTAGCATAATCGGCCTGAGTCTCTCGTGTCATTAGCATAACCGGCCCAATTCTCTCGTGTCATAAGCATAAT
>VIAB01008934.1:0-11685 GCA_009801035.1 Oophaga pumilio
ACATACCTCCCTTCACATATAAAACCAGTGACACTGTCACAACAGATAAAGGCGGCATCTTATTCATTTAATAATCTACCCAGTTCATTGTTACATAAATGTGTGATTGAGATTTTCCCCAATCATAAATCACAATTGAATATAGCTGAATAGTGGGGCCCTGGAGTTGGTTACTGGTGGGCCCTTGGCACCTCCGTCCGACACTGTATACAAGTCTGATATACGCTGGCAATTGAAATATCGGATAGCACTAGTCCGAGCTATACGCTTGCTTCTCGCCAGTGTGAGCGAGCCCTTAAAGCTGCGGTCACATGTTGAAGCTCCTGATTTTTTTTTTCAGTAACAACAAACATGACATTTTGCCAAGATTAAAAAACAAACAAACAAAAAACTAGCAAAAAGAGCGAAACAGCTGCAATGTGTGAACAATGCCAAATACACATCAATACAATAGAACCCTCAAAAATTTGGATTGCAGTACCTGCCTCCTGTCATTTGTTCAGGCCACGCATCAATTATTTCAATGTCGACATCCTGAAGGAGAGGTGACAACTACAATGTAATTGTTGTCAATCATTATTCACATCTATCATTTCTTGTCCACCGATCATGTAGCGTTTTTTTTTTTTTTCACAGTTTATTGTGCCAAGTTCCTTAAGCTAATTTTTGACATAATTGCAATTTCTTAATAATATCTAAGCCAGCAGTTTTATGCACCTACTTTTATAATTTTCCATTGACACACATCCCGTTCTACATTTTCTGGCAATGCTTGATAAGAGTAATATAATAAAATGTGTGCAGAATTTCTGAATACGGACATATCTGAAAGATTAGACATGCTTTATAGACAATAGTCTAGACCTTGCGTTAATATAACAACTACTTGGCTAATTAAAGGGCACTTAAAATGTTAATACACCCAGATGCGACCAGCACCCATGCATAAATAGTGCGTGAAATGCTCAGACTGAATTTCTATGGGTTATTTCACACACGGGTAAGCTTCAATTGTTTTTCCGCGCACAACTTCTAAGAAATTAATTGCAAATTACAATTTAAATAGTAACAATAATTAAATGAAATATGTTCATGTTTTCTTGACATATACTTCAAGAAAGTATTGCAGTATGGTGGTATAATGTTTGCTGCAGGCAGGTGAATCAATGGTGGAGCTTTGTGACAAGGATGCTTCCATTCACAAACACAATATTCTATATTCAGAGTACTTCACCTCCAATGCTAGCTGCATCTAAACTACTCTGTACTTAAGAGCAGAATTCTCTCAGCATTCATTTCTAGCTTAGGCTACTTTCACACATCAGTTTTTTTGTGTCAGGCATAATCCGTCGTATACCTGATAGGACGGATCCGGCGCTGATTTTTAAAAAACTGATGCAACTGATCAGTTTTCTTGCCGGATCTGACATGACCTTTTCAACCTGGAAAAAGAAATTTTTTAAATGCAGGTATGCATGTCCGGACCGAGGAGAGAGGGAGAGAGAGAAAAAGAGAGAGACCTTGTTTTCCAGGACCCAGATCAGTCTTTTGACGGATTGCACAAAAGACTGGTCCGGTTCCATAGACTTGTATTATTTCGGGCCGCCTGATGCGCCAATTCAGGCACTATCAGGCGGCTCCGGGAAAAAAAAAACGTTGCAGTCAGCGTCTTGTCCGGCCGCCAGATGTCCAAAAATGGATGCAACGCAATGACATCAGGCGCGATCCGGCGCTAATTAAAGTCAATGCCAAAAAAACGCATCCGGTACCAGATCCGTTTTTTTAAAAACACGCCGGATTGTGCCTGACGTCAAGAAACTGATGTGTGAAAGCAGCCTTAATGTCAGCAAAGAGTTTGTGCTGGTGATTAGGATTTTTTAAAAAAAAAGCACACAAGGTGTGAAACTGGACGAGTTCAAGAGAAGAAATACAATGTATGTACTGAACAATGCATTAAATATACTATGTACACCTATAGGGTGCATGTTATAAACCCTTTAAAGAAGCACTCCTCCTCTTCCTAACAAAGTTTTATTCTCCTTAATACACTGCTCAAAAAATAAAGGGAACACTCAAATAACACATCCTAGATCTGAATGAATGAAATATTCTCATTGAATACTTTGCTCTGTACAAAGTTGAATGTGCTGACAACAAAATTACACAAAAATCATCACTGGAAATCAAATTTATTAACCAATGGAAGCCTGGATTTGGAGTCACCCACAAAATTAAAGTGGAATGTAATGTCCTTAAAGCAAGTCAAAATGATGCTCAGTAGAGTGTGTGTCCTCCACGTGCCTGTATGACCTCCCTGTGCCAGTATGACCTCCTTACAACGCCTGGGCATGCTCCTGATGAGGCGGCGGATAGTCAACTGATGGATCTCCTCCCAGACCTGGACTAAAGCATCCGCCAACTCCTGGACAGTCTGTGGTGCAACGTGACGTTGGTGGATGGACCAAGACATGATGTCCCAGATGTGCTCAATCAGATTCAGGTCTGGGGAACGGACGGGCCAGTCCATAGCTTCAATGCTTTCAACTTGCAGGAACTGCTGACACACTCCAGCCACATGAGGTCTGGCATTGTCCTACATTAGGAGGAACCCAGGGCTAACCGCACCAGCATATGGTCTCACAAGGGGTCTGAGGATCTCATATCGGTACCTCTGGCAAGCACATGGAGGGCTGTGCGGCCCTCCAAAGAAATGCCACCCCACACCATTACTGACCCACTGCCAAACCGGTCATGCTGAAGGATGTTGCAGGCAGCAGATCGCTCTCCACGGCGTCTCCAGACTGTCACGTCTGTCACATGTGCTCAGTGTGAACCTGCTTTCATCTGTGAAGAGCACAGGGCACCAGTGGCGAATTTGCCAAACCTGGTGTTCTGTGGCAAATGCCAAGCGTCCTGCACGGTGTTGGGCTGTGAGCACAACCCCCATCTGTGGACGTCGGGCACTCAGACCATCCTCATGGAGTCGTTTTCTAACCGTTTGTGCAGACATGCACATTTGTGGCCTGCTGGAGGTCATTTTGCAGGGCTCTAGAAGTGCTCCTGTTCCTCCTTGAACAAAGGCGGAGGTAGCGGTCCTGCTGCTGGGTTGTTGGCCCTCCTACGGACTCCTCTACGTCTCCTGGTGCCTATATGACCTCCTTACAATGCCTGGGCATGCTCCTAATGAGGCGGCGGATGGTCTCCTGAGGGATCTCCTCCCAGACCTGGACTAAAGCATCCGCCAACTCCTGAACAGTATGTGGTGCAACGTGACGTTGGTGGATGGACCGAGACATGATGTCTCAGATGTGCTCAATCAGATTCAGGTCTGGGGAACGGGCGGGCCAGTCCATAACTTCAATGCTTTCATCTTGCAGTAACTGCTGACACACTCCAGCCACATGAGGTCTGGCATTGTCCTGCATTGGGAGGAACCCAGGGACAACCGCACCAGCATATGGTCTTACAAGGGGTCTGAGCATCTCATCTCGGTACCTCTAGCGAGCACATGGAGGGCTGTGCGGCCCTCCAAAGAAATGCCACCCCACACCATTACTGACCCACTGCCAAACTGGTCTTGCTGAAGGATGTTGCAGGCAGCAGAAAACTCTCCACGGCGTCTCCAGACTCTGTCACGTCTGTCACATGTGCTCAGTGTGAACCTGCTTTCATCTGTGAAGAGCACAGGGTGCCAGTGGCGAATTTGCCAATCCTGGTGTTCTGTGGCAAATGCCAAGCGTCCTGCACGGTGTTGGGCTCTGAGCACAACCCCCCTTTGTGGACGTTGGGCACTCAGACCATCCTCATGGAGTCGGTTTCTAACCGTTTGTGCAGACACATGCACATTTGTGGCCTGCTGGAGGTCATTTTGCAGGGCTCTGGCAGTGCTCCTACTGTTCCTCCTTGCACAAAGGCGGAGCTAGCGGTCCTGCTGCTGGGTTGTTGCCTTCCTACGGCTCCCTCCACGTCTCCTGGTGTACTGGCCTGTCTCCTGGTAGCGCCTCCAGCCTCTGGACATTACGGTGACAGACACAGCAAACCTTCTTGCCTCAGCTCGCATTGATTTGCCATCCTGGATGAGCTGCACTACCTGAGCGACTTGTGTGGATTGTAGAGTCTGTATCATGCTATCATGAGTGTGATTGAACAACCAACATTCAAAAGTGACCAAAACATCAGCCAGAAAGCATTGGTACTGATATGTGGTCTGTGGTCCCCACCTGTAGAACCACTCCTTTATTGAGTGTCTTGGTAATTGCCAATAATTTCCATCTGTTGTCTATTCCATTTGCACAGTAGCATGTGAAATTGATTGTCAATCAGTGTTGCTTTCTAAGTGGACAGTTTGATTTCACAGAAGTTTGATTCACTTGGAGTTACGGTATATACTGTTGTTTAAGTGTTCCCTTTATTTTTTGAGCAGTGTATATTAAGATCATACTATGCAGCACTGTGTACTTATAATTGCTCATTTCACCTTTCTACTCAGATAATTCTCCCCTTTTCTCTGCTCTATGTAGAAACAGGAAGTCTCTTGTCCTTGCATTTATCATTCTCTTCAGCTACTGACCCATCTTCTCCGCTCCTCCTCCCTGAGAGGGACTTTCACAGTGACTCGTGACTAATGCAAGAAAGTTGCAAGAAAATTGACCTCCTGTTTCTACATATGGTTTAGAAGGATTCAGCTCGTCAGTTTTAATCACGAGATGTCTTCGACCTAATGGAAAAGAGAAAAATTAGCTGGGTTGAAAGGCAAAATGAGCAACTGTAAGTACACAGTGCTATATAATATGCAATGTATTAAGAGGTAAAAATGTTGATGGGAGGAGGAGTGCCAATATGAAAAAAAAGCCAAGAAGCCATAGGCTGACCATAGGCAGCGCTGGCTTCTTGGCGTTTTTTTCATATTGGTTTGTGGCTGACCCCCACTTTTTGCCATGCTCGCCATTCTATCTGTCTTTATTGTGATTGATCCAGGCTGCTGTACACACATACAGCAGCCCTACCTGGCATACACCAATGACGACACCTACTGGAGTCTCTGCAGCTATCAAGGACAGCTACAAGTTTCCTTCCTGATGTCACTGCTATCCGTATACTTTGGATGAAGACAGCGGTGACTGCACTGGTGGAGAACGGAGACAGCAGCTCCTTCTTCCACCAGTCAGCGTGTGCAATTGGGACAGCAGACGCGATGACGTCATTATATCGCGTCTGCTGCCCGAGAATCAGTGCACCAGAGACCGGAGCAGGGCACTTGAGGAATGGGAGCAAGGTGAGTATGTTTGTTTTTTTCATATGTGTATGCAATGTTTGCATGTATATAAGAAGTAATGTGGGGCTCATACTGAATATAGGGGGGCTATTTGGGGGGCTCATACTGTATATTGTAGGCTATGTGGAGGCTCATACTGTACAGTTTATAGGTGGCTATGGGGGCTCATAGTGTATATAGGAGGCTATGTTGGGGCTCATACTGTGTATAGGGGCTATATCAGGGCTTACACTGTATATAGTGAGGGTACGTGGGAGCTCATGCTGCATACAGGGGGCTAATACTGTATATAGGGAGCTATGTGGGGGTTTCATACTGTATACAGAGCGGCTATGAGTGATCACACTGTATATAAAAGGCTAAGTGGGCACTTATCCTCTATATAGACGGCGGGGGTTTTGGCTCATATGGTATGCAAGGGGGCTGTGAGTGGGCTCATACAGTATATAGGAAAATGCCAGCATAATTCATTCTGCTCAATATTAAGCGATTCAATTAATATTAATATAAAATAAGTTATAATTAATATGTTAACATTAATATTGAGCAGAATTAATTTCAGACTATTGGTTGGGCATTCTATAATAGGTATGGTATCTCATGTGGCCCCTTGGAAAACTTAATTGCCCACGCCTGATCTAGGCCATATCTTTCTCAACAACCTCTCCGATAGTGAGTAATATCAGGGTATGTGCACACGATCAGGAATTGGCAGCAGCATGTCCGCTGCGTCCAAAGCGCTGCCGACTATTGAACGCAGGATTGTGTTCACTGAACTGTGTGGATTCACTGCGTCCAATACATTGTACGGGTGACATTTATCTTGCAGAGGCTCGCGTCTCCACAAGAGAAATAGACATGCTGTTGTCTGCAGAGACACACCGCATGTCAGTCTCTGCGGGTGAGCCGCGGGCGTCATTGGACTATGCTGTAACATCTGGACGCTGCGGGTTGGATGCTGCACAAGTACGCAGCGTCCAACCCGCAGCATTTACTGATCGTCTGCACATACCCTCAGAACTCTAATAGAAAAAAAAATAGAAAAAATATTGGGGATGGAAGTGCAAGTGGAGTATAGTAAAAATTCCAGATATGCTTTACAAGGCTGAAGACTCTACAATGAAACATAAGATCCTTGAATCATTTTTTCCCTCCTAGAAGGCCATGAGAGCTAAAATATGCCAATGTCTCTGTGGTGACTAGATGACGTATAGGAAATTCCCAAACTTTTAGGAAAAATTAAAGCAACATGAAGTAATCTCAGTACACTAGGAAAAACTAGTAAACTCTAGGGTATGACAAAACCAGTTTATCTGTTTTTTATTGGCGCGTAAAGATGTAATATGCAGGATTGGAAAGCATTAGCTGAAGTAGGAGGCACACACTGTATTATAGTGATATCACGATGTACTATCATGGAACTACAGGACTGCCATGTTCTTTTATGAGGTTTTAAAATATAATTTTATATATACAGCTCTGGCAAAAATTAAGAGACCACTTGCACAGTTTTATAAAAATCAGCTTCTCTACATGTCTGGCAGCCATTCCATTCCAGTGTCAATTGAATTCCAACCAGAGTACACCTCATTCTACTTAATGTGCTACTGATTAGGTGATCGCCTGAACCAAATCTTATTTAACGAAGGAAAGTATAAAAAACACTGCTATGGTGTTCAGATTCCTCTTGCAATAGGACAAGCTGGATGGCAAAATAAGTGCTAGTAGTATCCCAAAAGTAATAGGAATGAAAAAATAACTTTTAACCATGTCAAAGGCGTTGAAAAGAAAAGTCTTGAGTGAGGAAAAGAAGGACTCAATTCTGGCTTTACTAGCAGAGGGATACAGTGAGCGTCATGTTGCCTTCATCCTTAAAATTTCTAAGACGGCAGTTCATTACAACAAGGTCAAACAGGAGACATTGGGGACAACAAAGCTACAGACCAGCAGAGGGCAAAAACGACTCTCCACTGACCGGGATGACCGTCATCTTAATCGTATGTCACTCAGCAATCGCAGGATGACATCAAGTGACCTACAAAAGGAATGGCAAATGGCAGCTGGGGTGGAGCTCACGGCAAGAACAGTTCGCAACAGGCTCCTAGAGGCAGAGCTCAAGTCATGTAAAGCTAGAAAAAAGCCTTTCATCAATGAGAAGCAAAGGAGAGCCAGGCTGAAGTTTGCCAAAGACCTTAAGAATTGGACCATAGAGGACTAGAGTAAGGTAATCTTCTCTGATGAGTCTAATTTTCAGCTTTGCCCAACACCTGGTCGTCTAATGGTTAGACGGAGACCTGGAGAGGCGTACAAGCCACAATGTCTTGCACCCACTGTGAAATTTGGTGGAGGATCAGTGATGATCTGGGGATGCTTCAGCAAGGCGGAAATTGGGCAGGTTAATCTTTGCAAAGGACGTATGAATCAAGCCACATACAAGGTTATCCTGAAAAAAACGTTGATTCCTTCTACTCAGGCAATGTTCCCCAACTCAGAGGATTGTTTTTTTCCAGCAGGACAATGCACCATGCCACACAGCTTGTTCAATCAATATGTGGATGAAGGACCACCACATCAAATCCCTGTCATGGCCAGCCCAATCTCCAGACCTGAACCCCATTGAAAATCTCTGGAATGTCATCAAGAGGAAGATGGATAGTCACAAGCCATCAAACAAAGAACTGCTTAAATTTTTGTGCCAGGAGTGGCATAAGGTCACCCAAAAGCAGTGTGAAAGACTGGTGGAAAGCATGCCAAGACGAATAAAAGCTGTGATTAAAAATCATTGTTATTCCACAAAATATTGATTTCTAACCTCTTCCTGAGTTAAAACATTAGTACTGTTGTTTCTAAATGATTATGAACTTGTTTTCTTAGCATTATTTGAGGTCTGAAAGCACTGCATTTTTTTTTTGTTATTTTGACCATTTCTCATTTTCTGAAAATAAATAGAAAAAAATTATTGCTTGGAAATTCGGAGACATGTTGTCAGTAGTTTATAGCAATTTACATTTTATTCAAAAATATACCTATAAAGAGAAAAATCAGACAAAATGAAAATTTTGCGGTGGTCTCTTAATTTTTGCCAGAGCTGTATATAAAAAAGCATTTCTAACTCAATACCCATCATCCTCCTGTGTACAAAAGCACTGTGCAAGAAGGAGTAGCATATAGTAAAAGCCAATGTAAAAGGTAAATATTTAAACCAACAAACTTCCGCTGTACGAGATTACATCATGCAGCATAGTATTTGTATAATGAAAATCACTGTATATAGAGACATCATCATGCAATTACCTTGAGAGGTCACAGTGCCCCCTCATCATGCATGCAGTGCTTGACGTATGATAACTACAAAAATAAATCCATGAGTAAAGTAGAAGGCACATAAACTAAATCAGATATAATAAACAAAGGAGAAATACAGTATATAATGCCAATAAAAAGTTAATTTTATTTTGAATTTTATTAAAATTGTATACAACACTAATAAATACAAGATGACTGCACACCAAGCAGGGAAGACCAACACACTTAATGTGATTAGATAATACAGGTCCCAGGGTTGGGTTTGGGTTGGCTGAGACAAGTGCTGACGAAGCGAAACGTGCGTTGGGGTGACGGGGACACCACACACAACTGCTGTATTCATGTAGGTGTTGCCTTTTTACTCTGCATTAGCAACCCATGAACTGTCTATGGAATAATATATCCCTCTATTACTTGTGACACATTAGGGGCTCTATTTATACTGCATTGTGCAGGCACCTATATTATCTAATCACATTAAGTGTGTTGGTCTTCCCCGCTTGGTGTGCAGTCACCTTGTATTTATTAGTGTTGTCTACAATTTGAATCTAGTGCTCGACATATGTAGCAATGGAGATCAACGAGACCACCGTAAAGGAACAACTCCAACCTTCACAGTCCCTGTAGCCTTACGTATATATCACAGGAGCCTTTCTATCGATTTTCTTCACTTTTCTGCACTATATTAACTAAAAGGAGTAGCTGTAATCTGTCAGCTTGTGCGCTAGCTATTTATGACTCACTACCTGTAAATAAAGGGTAATGGGGTTTCTTGGGCAGCCTCATCTGGACAGGAAGGGATTTTAAAACAAACTTAAGACCCGCATACATTTTAGATAGCTGTCAGATCATCAAAGTTTTGGCCGATCTTTTGGCCAGCACCATCTTAGTCAACTCACTCATTCACAGGAACGCTTGCTCTGCTGAGATCTCCTGCGTCCTCTATGAGAGAGCCGCTGTCAGATATCTCTGGCAGTGGCTTATCACTTACAGTGTACAAAGGATCAGCATCATCCGACATCATCCTGACATCATCTGTCAGGGGAAAGTTTATTAAACTGTTGGCCAAATCCATTGATATCGGCGGGTTCCGCCATCATTAATCTAATGTGTATGGCTGACTTTACTCTATACTACATCAACTAAATTTGGAAAACAGATTTATTCCTTGGGCACTGGAGACCAGGGGTAATCCCTTCCAAAAAAATCAGCAATTTGTGAAATAATAAATCATAGCAAGTTCAGGAGTTTAGAGTTAAAGAGTAAAAAATCTCCACAGTGTCAATGTGGATAGGAAACTTGCTGTCTGTGGCTTGGGAGACCCAAGATGCAGCCAAGTAGTGACACTCTGCCAACTGGAATGCATCCATATAACAGAGATCTCGGAGACTATTAAGCTGAGTGAAATAGACAATATAATCAAGTAGAAATCCGGGGACTCTGGGAAACCCATGATAGGCAGCATCAGAAGTAGATTCTGATCACACTTGCAAACTGAATCCATGTGTGACAGTTCCTTGATTTCACCGTGCCGGTACTAACTGATAACACAGGGCAGCAATTAATTCACAGCTTATTTAGTGCCCAAAAATTAGACATGGCCTCTAATCATCAATGCTCTCTCCCTCTAGTGCTACAACTAAGTGTAATATGGACTAAAGACTACAGCGTGGTAGCAGCACCCCTGTACTACTGGAGACCACGGCATTAAACCCACAGTTGGGCCATGATTTGAGGACATTTTATTGGCACAAAAATAGGACAGTATTAGGCTTGTGTGAAACTGCCTTAGGCATGTCTCTGGCTATAAAACAGCTGTAAGAATACCATACTGCATCCATACTCCATCCCCAACTGGCATCACCCACTAAAAAGCACCAGGACACCATCACCACTTTACACCCCACGGGGCCTCCACCACCCTATAGTGGTTGTTTGCCGAAATCACTCTCAGCAGCAAAACTCGGTTCATCTTATATGATGCTATGATATCTCATCTGCCTGTACCACCAACTAAAAAAAAAATATAGTGGTGCATTAAGGAAAATGGAGAAAAACAGCTGCCAAGCTCTGCTAAGCTTCAAGATAACCAAATGATCAGGCATGTTGAAATCATCAAGGGAGACTCCAACTCCAGGTTTTACCTGGTTCAAACATGGAGGGGAGGAATGTCCCCTTGTTTTCTTCCAGTTAATTAGGGAAAAGGATTGTTTCAGGAGATGCAAAAATTGATGTTTGATAAGTATTTGCCTTTTATTTATTTCTTTAAAAACTTACTTGAAACAATGTTTGAAACTGTGCAAACCATTTCTATATCTAGTGATATGTCATACATCAGTGTTTATATTCTCATTACATGACAGTCTGATGTTACATGTTTGCGTAGGCTCCAAATCGAGTTGATGGTCACTACTAAATATAGAGAGACCCTATAGATAGCATCTGCCTGCCAGGTGATTACTGTATACTGGGCACAGCATCTTTATGAAACTGTTTTTAAAGGGAATCTGTCAGTAGGATCAGCCCTCCTAAGCCGTCTATATTGGCATCTAGGTCACAGGCAGCTGAAATAAATGACACCTTGATATCTGTGATACGATGTCTTATTCCAGATACATCCACATTTTTCTTAATATGTAAATGAGCTGTTAAGATCTATGGAACGGACACTGATCTCCCTGGAAATCTGCCTCCAGAGATTGATTTAAATGAAAGGGCATTACTGGTCTGAGACATGTAGACTAGAAGAGCAGACTGTCAGTCATTACATGTCTCATACTGGTAACACCCCATTTCATTTAAAAATAAGCTCTGGAGGCAGATTTTCAGGGAGATCTGTGTCTGACCCATATATATTAATACCTCATTTACATATTAAGAAAAATGTGGACTTCTCTGGAATAAGACATCAGATCGCAGATCTAAAAATATCACTTAATTCAGCTTCCTATGACCTACAGGCCCATATAGACGGCATAAGAGGGCTGATCCTACTGACAGATTCCCTTTAAATGGCACAAGTCTGTTAACATTTTAGTTTCTGTTCACTTAAAGTACAAGCGGTAGTGTTGAGCGATGCGATACTGCAAGTATCGGGTATCGGC
>VIAB01008934.1:27830-48284 GCA_009801035.1 Oophaga pumilio
GTATCTTTATCCTAAGGTGCTAGCCTGTTTATAGGTTATACATACAGTGTATAGTGTACAGGTAATAAAGTGATCACCAATGACATTATACACAGGAGCTCTGTGTATAGTGTACAAGTAATACCGTAATCACCAGTGACATTATACACAACTCTGTATATAGTGTATAGTGAACAGGTAATACAGTGATCACCAGTAACATTATACAGTGTCTCTGTATATAGTGTACAGGTAATATAGGGATCACCAGTGACATTATACACAGCTCTGTATATAGTGTATAGTGTACAAATAATACAGTGTTCACCGGTGATATTATATACAAGAGCTCTGTATATAGTGTATAGTGTACAAGTAATACAGTGATCACCGGTGACATTACACACAGGAGCTCTGCATATAGTGTGAAAAAAAGAGAAAACTATGAGACGATTGACTGACGCTTCGGCCAACGCAGTGGCCTTTATGAAATAGTCGCTGGAAAAGATAGAGAAGATACAAAAATGTTTTTGTTCTACAGTATCAATCTAGGGTTAACATGTTGCCAAATTCTTATGGATGTACGTTTTATATATTGTATTGTATATATTGTACATATTTTATATCATAATTGACTGTAAATTTTTGTATCTTCTCTATCTTTTCCAGCGACTATTTGATAAAGGCCACTGCGTTGGCCGAAACGTCAGTCAGTCGTCTCATAGTTTTCTCTTTTTTTCACATCAAGTGTTCAATAAAATTTTCAATTAAGCATGACATATGCAGTTAAACGTGTGCAGTGATTCTTCATATAGTTTGGACTCTGGGATATTCTAATCCCTTTTCACTTGCACCGTATCTCTAAATTGGTTGTGTGCTAGCCATTTTTTTGATAAATGCAATTTATTTTGGTTATCAGCACCAACTCTATCATCCATGTCATCAGACGATATGTACGACGATACTGTGGGATCCACGATCCTCTCTAGAATTAGATCAGGGACTGAATTTTTGCATATCCCGAGCAAGGATATTAAAACAAAAGACTTGGAGAAGGAGAAGAAGAGGCTCATAGCCTAGAACTTGCATTGTGCCACCCTGGGCGAGTACCACAAACAAGGGAAGATACCTCGTGGACTAAGGAGCAACCTACGACCGACCCTTTTTTCTGATAACCCGCAATACTGTGCCACTTTTCAAAAAATTCTGAACAAATGTTCTTTTGATATCATATTACTTACCATTTAGCATCTCCAGGAAGCCATTAAGGAAACCGAAACCAAAATTTCTAGTATAGAAACTCAGCTGTCAGCTACTCTCAATAGTACTGAATTTAATACGTTGAAAAGTAAAATTGATTCTATTCTACAGACTCACCAAAAGAACTTAGAGGAGAGAAAACGCAGTAAGTTCCAACGCGACACGGAAGACTATTTGAACAACCGAGTCTACAGATGGGAGGACCCAGCCCCCAGACGGTTCCCGTACAGAGCACGCCGACAGAGAGGCTATGCAGCCTCAGGGGGATCCTCTCCTGCGGGGGGTTCATCTCAAGGATCCGGGAGCGACACTGGTGGAGCTTCAAGCTCACGAGCGGCTTTTTTAGGCCAAAGCGCAACCCAACCAGGCGGTCAAGGAGGAGGAGAACAACAACGCCAGATGGTCCTGCGCTCACAGGTAGGGGTCCAAACCTAGTTGTCAATATCTCTGACTATTCTCTTTCCCCCACAGAACTGAACGTCTTAAATCTGGGCCTCTCCTTCTGTCCTACACCTAGTTGGAATGCCTTCCAACTAGAAAAAGATCTACAACTTTTCTACCGCAACCTCAGACTCAAGGTCCACTTCGAGAACACCCCTGCACGCCCACCTAACACCTTGGGCACAATTTCTGATTCTACCACAGGCTCACTTCTCAGCATTCACACGATGGGTCTCAGAAATCCTAGTAATTTTATGCCTCCAAAATCATACCACGCTGTCGAGACGTTTATTGACCTCCTTGACAGAGAGATAAAAAACACCATTCATGACCAGAGATTGGGCCTACTCCCGATCCGCCACAATTTGACACCTACAGATAAACAAGCCTTAAAATCTCTTAAGGATAACCCCAACATCATTATAAAACCAGCAGATAAGGGGGGTGCAATCGTGGTTATGAACAAGAGTCAGTATATCACTGAAATTAGGAGACAACTCTCAGACAATCAAACCTACAGACTACTCAATTCTGACCCCACATTTGACATCCGTAGGAAAAATGATCGTGTCCTGACTAAACATCTTGAACTGAACACCATAGATTCTAAGACCAAGACATTTCTCACCAATCAACACCCCATTACCCCTGTTTTCTACATCCTTCCGAAAATCCACAAAAACCTGCATAACCCACCCGGACGCCCCATTGTGGCTTCAACCGACTCCATTCTCAATCCACTGTCTATTTTTCTTGAGAAACTATTAACACCATACACCCATTCTACAAGATCTTTTATCTTAGATACAGGAGATTTTTTGAACAAAATTCATGCTTTAGATTCCGTAGAACCCTCCAGCATCCTATGTACTCTCGATGTTAACAGCCTGTACACCTCCATCTCCCATGACCTAGGGATACAAGCCGTAGCCATGACTCTTGATAACGCCAACATTGAACATAACACACAGGAACTATGCCTTGAACTCCTTAATTTAGTTCTGAGGGATAATTTCTTCAGATTCGAAAATGACTTCTACATACAATTATGTGGGACCGCGATGGGTTCTAATGTAGCGCCGGCCTATGCAAATTTGTATATGGACAAGTTTGAGCAGGACTACATCTACAACAACCCCTTATTTCAGGAGTACGCGCTCACTTGGTACCGTTACATAGACGATATCTTCTGCATCTGGAGTGGTGATCTAAATAGCCTTCTTGCATTTTTCAACACGATCAATAACGTCCGTAATGAACTCAAATTTTCTCTCTCCCATCATACAGAGACTATACATTTCCTGGACACAAGGATCTATAAAAACGAACAAGGGAAACTATCCACCGATCTTTACACTAAACCGACGGACTGCAATAACCTCCTTCGATATGACAGTTGTCACCCTAGGCCAACTAAACAGAGTTTGCCCCGTTCACAATTCAAGAGGGTGTCCAGAATTGTCTTTGACTCTAGTACAAAAATGGTCAGGCTTCAAGAAATGTCAGATAAATTCCTATCTAGACATTACCCACCTTCACTTCTCTCTTCCGAGTTAACGAGAGCTACTACGCTCCCTGATAACAGCACCAATTTAGTCCAACCAAAGCCGGCCCGTCTCCTATTTGTACAAAACCACCACCCATCTATTCAGAAGATTCATAACCTAATCCATAAACATTGGCCCCTCTTGTCCAAGGCTTACCCCAATATTACCACCTTCAGCCATCCACCTTTAATGTGTTTAAGAAGGCCCCAAAATATTAAAGATCACCTCGTTAGAGCTGACATGGCAATAGACCGCCCATCTAATGTACGGACCTTGACTGGTGCTCAACGCACTGGCACTTTTCCTTGTTTACACTGCATGAGCTGCTCGAACATCATCAAGGGTAGTGAAGTTTCCCACCCACGTACAGGCAAATCCTACCGCATTAAAGGTTTCTACACATGTGAAACTAATTCTGTGGTCTACATCATAAAATGCCCATGTGGATTATTATATGTTGGCGAGACGACCCAGGCTATAAGGGACCGTATATCCAATCATAAATCTACGATTAGATGCGGCAAGACATGGTTGCCACTCCCGGCACACTTCAAAGAAGCCAACCATAACATATCTCAGTTGAGATTCCAAATCATTGAGAAAGTGCCGAGACCCAGACGGGGTGGTAACCATGTTCGCCTTCTCAAACAAAGAGAAACATTTTGGATATACACCCTGGATACTTTACACCCTAGGGGTCCCAATCGTGAAATGGGACTGGCTAACCTGATGTATCCTTTCCTTCTTTAGAACCATTGAACTATATCTACCACCACTATCTAGACTCTCCTACACAGGCGGTAAGACCTCTTCTCTCTCCCCCTCCCCCTATTTTTCACCCTCGTTATGGTCACCTTGATATTTCTTTTTTTTCCCTTTCCCCCCCCCCTCTTTTTTTGTTTGGACTCCTACCTTTGTTTTATTACCGTTATAAATGATATGGACCTTATGCTACATTTACATGTTTTTTTACCACAGATGTTCCAAGATATGAATGCATAATTTTAATGTGTACATGCATGTCCATCATTTATTGGCTGTTCTGTTTAACTTGCGTCCTATATATCTTCCCTACACAGGAGGATACATTATGATTATGCCGCTGAGATATAGATTGCAATATGTTTATGCCTAATATTCTTTAGGAACTCTTATCCGTATTCTTTACACCTTTACATTCCCCCACAGTCCCATACACCGATTGCATGCGATTAAAATAAGCCCACACCGTTCTTTACCATATATGGCATTCACATCTCATTGCAGCTTCCCACAGCAGAAGCAGCTCCCATTGAATAAGTCCGAGTTTGGACTCAATGCGCATGCGCCAACCTCCTTACCTCATTTCCGGTCACATGACCGCCCGGCGCTCTCAAATGAGCGTCGGACGCCAGTGACCAGACACACCACCGCAGAACAGACAAGGGATTCCTTACAGCTCCCACTGAACCACCGATGCTTGTAAGTTTAGTATTGTGGACTCCAGCGCTCATTACTGGACCCTTATGCCCAGCACCTGACGCTTGCTTGGTCTTTCTTTACTTTAGAACCAAGCACACTGAATCACCAATACCTGTGAGTACTACTAAAAGCTTCATCCATTTCAGCATTTAACCCTTCCTTTCCACTGTTAATTGCCATCCTTTCCCTTTTACAGCCACAAACATATGGGAGCACATTTTGTTACAAGTAAGAGTTCCCCCTTATACATACCTTCTAGCGACCGCACTATCCTCACCTTGCTTTACCTTATTCTCCAGCCCCCAGCATATAGCAGAACCTCGCTTCAAGGCCCTGCATCTATTGTATATACATTCACCACGGACTTCTAAGTGTGTAAGACAAAAGGACCTATCTGGTATACTTACCTCCCTTTCTTTCTTTTTCTCAAATCGCATTCCACTTAGTTGTGCACTTTAACAGAATGGTGTTTGCTCAACCATCAGTACATCAGTACACTAGATGATTCATAGGGTCTTTTAACATCTTTTCCATCTTTACATGCAGGACATACCGCCTACTACGATTATTGAAAATAAGCACTTGATTTTTGCAACTCTGATACGCCTATATCTAAAGGGTATGTTCTTTAATTTTCTGCATGTTTTGTGCCATTAGATGAGTCAACCCCTTGTTTAAATTTTATTTTATTGGTAACCGTTCTACTGATTTTTATAAATATAACATCCCTATGCTCTTTGTTTTGATATCCGAGAGTGATATTTCCCCTGTTTTTGTTCTACAGTATCAATCTAGGGTTAACATGTTGCCAAATTCTTATGGATGTACGTTTTCACCTATGTATATATTGTATTGTATATATTGTACATATTTTATATCATAATTGACTGTAAATTTTTGTATCTTCTCTATCTTTTCCAGCGACTATTTGATAAAGGCCACTGCGTTGGCCGAAACGTCAGTCAGTCGTCTCATAGTTTTCTCTTTTTTTCACATCAAGTGTTCAATAAAATTTTCAATTAAGCATGACATATGCAGTTAAACGTGTGCAGTGATTCTTCATATAGTTTGGACTCTGGGATATTCTAATCCCTTTTCACTTGCACCGTATCTCTAAATTGGTTGTGTGCTAGCCATTTTTTTGATATATGCATATAGTGTATAGTATACAAGTAATACAGTGATCGCCGGTGACATTACACACAGGAGCTCTGTATATAGTGTATAGGTAATACAGTGATCACCAGTGACATTATACACAGGAGCTCTGTATATAGTGTATAGTGTACAGGTAATACAGTGATCACTAGTAACATTACATATAGGAGCTCCGTATATAGTGTACAGGTAGTACAGTGATCACTGGTGACATTATACATAGGAGCTCTGTGTATAGTGTCAGTGTACAGGTAATACAGTGATCAACAGTGACATTATACACAGTAGCTCTGTATATAGTGCATAGTGTACAGGTAATACCCTATATTATACAGGATCACCGGTGAGTCACCGCCTCCTCAGCCTCCCCACAGCAGAGTCCCCCTGCGGGAAGCAGACTCCACCTGCTGGATGCAGACTCCTGGCAGCAGCCTCCCTCTGCTGGAATTAGACTCTCCTCAGCAACCTTCCCCAACTAGCCTCCCCTCTCTCCACTCAGCAGACTTCCCTCACTAGCCTCCCCTCAGCAGCCTCCCCTCATCTTGTAGGACGCAGACTGCCAGTCTCCTCACTAGCCTCCCCCTGGGCCCTGTTGGCCGCAGAACCCCAGTCCCCACTAGCCTTACCTCATCAGCCACACACTACCTGATGCAGCGACCCTAACCCTCTTCTCACCGGACAAAGTCTCCTCACTTTCCCCTGCTCGCTGCCTCAGCCCGCCCCCACCGACAATACACACCGCTCTCCTCCGGAATGAGGAAGTGCGCGCAGCGTGTCACATGACATCAGGACTATGATGCACCCAGGCCGGCTGCAGCTTAAAGACACAGCGCCCATTTCCTTCCGCTGATTACATTAATATCACCACAGTGTTGATGTGCATCTGGCGTGCGGCAGCCTTGAACAGAATGTCCCTAGGGCCCGGTGAGCAGAAGCAAAGAGAGGGGTGCCCGCCCGGAGCGGGCTGCCAGCGTGTTCGGACTCCCCTTTTTGCTTCGTCTCACCGGGGTCAATACAGTAGTAAGGGCAGTAATGGCGAACCTACATCAATACATAATTCTATTTGTCCATTATTTCTCATCTATAAGGGCAGCCTGTAATCACCTTTCCCCTATTAATGAGATGGTTGTGTATATAGTCATCCTAGTGTATAAGGTCCCAGCCCATCCTGTCTCCTCCCTCCTCATTTCTTGCTTATTATCAGAATCCTATTAGATATATTGTGTCAATGCATCATATAGAATTTATACTGTATTTGTTTTTGTTATAAGTCCTTATACCGGGGGATATCTGAGAGCTCAGGGGGACAGTATAGAGAATCACGGAGGACTGTGAGGAGTTTGTGGGGAGTCATGTGATTGGTTATTGGGGGTGTGGGGCAGTCATGGCTCCTGATTAAGCCAGAGAGACTCATTTGTCATCCTGTAACTAGAAGCACATTGCTCCCAACAGAAGGAAAAATGAGGATTCATTCCTTGCTCTCCTCCCTGCACTGAGCACCGTGGATCCGAGCCCTGACCTGTAATATCACAGATTAATAAGAATTCACAATCAGATAATCATCCAATAAATGTCGCACATTATCTACAGATATAATACAAGGAATTATTATGGAACCAACGAAAATGGAGAATATTGCATCGAATGTGAGGATTTATTTGCGGTAAATGCGGCGATTAGAGCCACAAACTTGTCTGAGATCTGAGATCTCCGCTCTTCTCTGTTCTAAAGACAAGTTACCGTCTGCGACATTCTAAGAATCTGCTCCCTGTGCCAAATGTCAGATCCAGTACTGCGATTATTTGATCAGAGCAAAGCATTAATTTCATGTATAAATATAATGAACAACCAGAGAAGCGAACAATCACCCTCATCCTATTACATGAATTTAGGGAACAAGTTCTGTAATTTCGGGTGTGAGATACAATATTGTGCGACAATATCACTGATATCATCACTCAGTAGTGATTGCATATATGGAAATACAATCTTATTACCTTTCTCTTATTTAAGAACAAAGTAAAACAAGAATAACAAGAATTAACTTTCTTGTTTTATAATTTGGGGTCCATTACCTCTTCTTCATCAATAACTCCCCAGCAGCTGCTCCATCCCTCATCTCCCACCTATTACTACAGAAGAGACTCCACACTCCCCCTGTATTATACTCCCCCCACCCCATTGTTTGCTCCTTGCTGTCCCTGTATAGATGTCAGGACTGAAGTGACAGCTCTGCGGACAGAAAGTGCAAACCAGAAAAACTGCCAGACAGAGGTGAGGAAAGACCTGAAGATCAGGGGATGAGGATTAGGAGGTCATCTACAGCCAGTATTCGAATTAGAAATATGTAAAGTGTCATCTACTAAAATTAGCCACACGACGCTGCCAGACGAAGCCACCCGAAGCCTCTGCTCACCGGACGCAGTCTGATCACTTTCCCCTGCTCGCCACCTCTGCCCGCCCGCAATACATGACCGCTCTCCTTCGGAATGAGGAAGTGCGCACAGCGTGTCACATGATGTCAGGATCATGATGCACCTGGGTCGGCCGTAGCTCAAAGGTACAATGCCCATTTCCGTCCGCCGGATACATTAACAACACTGTAGGTGTATCTTTAAATCACTGCAGTGTTGTTATGCATCTTGCATGCAGCAGCTTTGAACAAAATGTCCTTGGGGCCAAGTGAGCAGAAACATAGAGGGGGCCCGTCCAGAGTGGGCTGCCAGTGTGCTCAGGCCCCCTTTTTTGCTTCAGCTCACCGGGCCCCATACAGTAGTAAAGGTAGTAATGCCCTGATAGCAGCCCTGTGTGTCAGAACTGCTGCACCCATAAATCTAAGGCTACTTTCACACATCAGGCTTTTTGTGTCAGGCATAATCCGTCCTATGCCTGACAGGACGGATCCGGCGCTGATTTTAAAAAACTGATGCAACTGATCAGTTTTTTTGCCGGATCCGTCCTGACCTTTTCAACTCGGAAAGAGAAAATTTTCCATGTTGAAAATGAAGCCTTCAATCTCCGGACGGAGAGAGAGAGAGAGAGAGAGAGAGAGAGACCTTGGATTCCAGGTCAGTTTTCTGACGGATTTGTCAAAATACTGGTCCGGCTCCATAGGTTTGCATTGTTTCCGGCCGCCTGAAGTGCCGATTCAGGCACTATCAGGCGGCTCCGGGGAAAAAAAAAACGTTGCAGCAAGCGTCTTGTCCGGCCGCCGGAATGTACATTTCCGACGGATCCGGCCAAAAACGGATGCAACGCAGTGACATCAGGCGCGATCCGGCGCTAATGTAAGTCAATGGTAAAAAAAACGCCAGATCGCGCCTGATACAAAAAGCCTGAAGTGTGAAAGTAGCCTAAGTGATACATTGTTGGATTCAGCTTCCTTTTACATACATTATGCTGCTCTCAGATGAGGAATCAAAAACTTGTTGACAGATTCCCTTTAAACAACAGGCACCGCAGGGTAAGTACTGTAATTCTCAGTTCTTTTTGCAATGAACTGCGCCTTAGGACAACAGTTTACTGAAACCGGAAAAATACTTAAAAGCTTTTTTTGATAGTTGCACTTTATATCCATATAAATATTAATGTTTTGACGTTAGATACTGAATACCATCAAAAACACTTCCCACCACAAAGTGCAGGGATAACTTAGAAGAAAGCATCTGCAGAAGACGCCACAAGACATGAGAAGGCCGAGGCGCTGTCACATCTACATCCTAAGCTTCTCTGAGAACCTCAGTTGCATATTCTGCCTGCAGAACTATTATTCCTGTCAAAATAACAGACATCCTGTCATGGATCACAATAACAATGGCATGCTTCATACAGATCTAGTGTGCATCTTAAGTTTTCTCAAGAAAACGAAACCAGGACATGAGAGGGACCCAGGAGAAAACTTTAACTTGGCAGAAGATGCATGTTGTAGAAAACAAAGGCGCATGTCACGATCAGGGATTCGGTGGCAGGTCCTGTGAGATATCATGACATATTAGTTATAAATGGGCACTAGGGTGGCTCAGTAGTTAGCACCGTAGCTTTGCAACGCTGGGGTCCTGGGTTAAAATTCCAACAAGTATAACATCTGCAAGGAGTTTGTATGACTCCCCGTGTTTGTAAAAGTGAATAAAATAAATACATTGTAATGAATGAAAAATATATTTTTAATATACAGTCATGGCCAAAAGTTTTGAGAATGACACAAATATTAATTTTTACAAAGTCTACTGCTTCACTTTTTCTAATGGCAATTTGCATATACTCCAGAATGTTATAAAGAGTGATCAGCTTAACAGCAATTACTTGCAAAGTCAATATTTGGCTAGAAAATGAACTTTATCCCCCAAAACACATTTCAACATCATTGCAGCCCTGCCTTAAAAGGACCAGCTAACCTCTTTTCAGTGATTGCTCCATTAACACAGGTGTGGGTGTTGATGAGGACATGGCTGGAGATCAATCTGTCATGATTAAGTAAGAATGACACCACTGGACACTTTAAAAGGAGGCTGGTGCTTGGCATCATTGTTTCTCTTCTGTTAACCATGGTTATCTCTAAAGAAACACGTGCAGTCATCATTGCAATGCACAAAAATGGCCTAACAGGGAAGAGTATCGCAGCTAGAAAGATTGCACCTCAGTCAACAATCTATCGCATCATCAAGAACTTCAAGGAGAGAAGTTCCATTGTTGCCAAAAAGGCTTCAGGGCACCCAAGAAAGACCAGCAAGCGCCAGGACCGTCTCTTAAAAGTGTTTCAGCTGCAGGATCGGGCTACCAGCAGTGCAGAGCTTGCT
Organism: Oophaga pumilio; assembly: GCA_009801035.1. Lineage (NCBI taxonomy): Eukaryota > Metazoa > Chordata > Amphibia > Anura > Dendrobatidae > Oophaga > Oophaga pumilio. Next base: position 38,473 of record VIAB01008934.1, read on the forward strand.
CAGGAATGGCAGCAGGCAGGTGTGAGTGCATCTGCACGCACTGTGAGGCGGAGACTCTTGGAGCAAGGCCTGGTCTCAAGGAGGGCAGCAAAGAAGCCACTTCTCTAAAGAAAAAACATCATGGACAGACTGATATTCTGCAAAAGGTACAGGCAGTGGACTGCTGAGGACTGGGGTAAAGTTATTTTCTCTGATGAATCCCCTTTTCGATTGTTTGGGACATCAGGAAAACGCCTCATTCGGAGAAGACAAGGTGAGCGCTACCACCAGTCTTGTCTCATGCCAACTGTTAAGCATCCTGAAACCATTCATGTGTGGGGTTGCTTCTCAGCCAAGGGAATCGGCTCTCTCACAGTCTTGCCTAAAAACACAGCCATGAATAAAGAATGGTACCAGAATGTCCTCCAAGAGCAACTTCTCCCAACCCTCCAAGAGCAGTTTGGCGATCAACAATGCCTTTTCCAGCATGATGGAGCACCTTGCCATAAAGCAAAGGTGATAACTAAATGGCTCAGGGAACAAAACATAGAGATTTTGGGTCCATGGCCTGGAAACTCCCCAGATCTTAATCCCATTGAGAACTTGTGGTCAATCATCAAGAGACGGGTGGACAAACAAAAACCTAAAAATTCTGACAAAATGAAAGCATTGATTGTGCAAGAATGGACTGCTATCAGTCAGGATTTGGTCCAGAAGTTGATTGAGAGCATGCCAGGGAGAATTGCAGAGGTCCTGAAGAAGAAGGGTCAACACTGCAAATATTGACTTGCTGCATTAACTCATTCTAACTGTCAATATAAGCTTTTGTTACTCATATGTTTGCAATAATTATTATATTTCTGTCTGTGATAAAAACATCTGTCAAACACACATAAAAACCAGAGGGCAGCAGATCATGTGAAAATATAATATTTGTGTCATTCTCAAAACTTTTGGCCATGACTGTAATATATAAGATAAAAACTTTTTAGCTAAAAAAATTGACTGCAAAAATGACACAAATACACATTATATACAGAAGTAAGTACAGGCACCAGCTGGTTTTCATGCATTCTTTTAAAATCTGAGACAAGAAACAGATTCCAAAAGAAGAGAAAATCAGAAGTGTAACTTGAAGCTACTGGACCCTAATGGGAAATCTGAGACCCGCTCTCCTCATACTATGTGGCATGTTAAATACTGATGTTTTTACACTGCAAATGGACCTCCTCTGGTACAAGGACCTTGGAGTGACAGCTACTCCATACCTCTGGTAAGAACTCACAGAATTGCCAACAATGACAGATAACCACACACATAAAGGCCAGCATAACTCAGCAACCTTACAATGTACAATTAGGTCCACAAATATTTGGACAGTGACACAAGTTTTGGCATTTTAGTTGTTTACCAAAACATCCAAGATAGTTACATAATGGATATGGGCTTAAAGTGCAGACGCTTAGCTTTAATTTAAGGGTCTTCACATTCTAATTAGAGCAAGTGTTTAGGAATTACAGCTCTTCAACACGTAGCTGCCTCTTTTCAACCTCTTTCCAACCTCTTTCCAACATCAGGTGTAATAGTACGACGATGACGGACTCCCCCTCTTTGGTGCTGAGCCTGCACCTTTCCGGGCACATGACAACTGATCTATACAGTTGATGACATGTGACCGCAACACCCGTGGCAGTTAACAAGTTAAACGCCGCTGTCAATCTTTTAAAAGAAAATTTAAACGTCAGAATTACGGTTTTTTTTTTGTTGTCGCTTTTGTTGCCGCCTTTTTTTTGGTCGCCAATACACTTCAATAAAAAGCAGCAATGGACGATCAAAAGATTGTATCTACACCAAAATGCTATCAATAAAAACGTCAGCTCGGCACGAAAAAAATAAGCGCTCACCCAGCCCCAGATAATAAAAAATGGAGATGCTACAGGTTTCGGAAAATGGCTCCATTTTTTTTTTTAACCAAATTTTGGATTTTTTTTTCACTACCTAAGTAAAAAAAGAACCTAGACATGTTTGGTGTCTATGAACTCATAATGATCTAGAGAATCATAGTGGCAGGTCAGTTTTAGCATTTAGTGAACATGGTAAAAAAGAAACAAAAACAACTGTGGAATTGCACTTTTTTTGCAATTTCACCGAACTTGGAATTTTTTTCCTTTTTTCCAGTACTTGATGTTAAATACAATGGTGTCGTTCAAAAGTACAACTTATCCAGTAAAAAACAAGCCCTCACATGACAATATTGACTGAAAAATTAAAAATTTATGGCTCTGGGAAGAAGGAGAGCAAAACACGAAAACGCAAAAACAAAAATACCTCTGGTTGTTTAAGGGGTTAAAGGGACCAAATGTAATTGGACAATTATCTTAAAAGCTCTTCAATGGGCTGCATAGGCTATTCTCTCATTAATCCATCATCAATTAAGCAGGAAAAAGGTCTGGAGCCGATTCCAGGTGTGGCATTTGCATTTGGATGTTGTTTCTGTGAACCCACAATATGTCATCAAAGCAGCTATTAATGGAAGAGAAACAGACCATCATTATCCTGAAAAAAATAAGAAATCCATCAAACAGAAGCAGAAATGTTATCAACAGTTTGGTAAATTCTGCAAAAAAGAGCATACTGGGGAGCTTGGGAACTCAAAAAGGTCTGGATGTCCATGGAAGACAATAGTGGGGGATGATCGTAAAATCCTTTCCATGGTGAAGAAAAACCTCTTCACAACATCCATCCAAGAAAAGAACACTCTCCAGGAAGCTAGGGGTTTCTGTATATAAGTTTACCATAAAGAAAAGACTTAATGAGAGCAAATACAGAGGGTACACCACAAACTGCAAATGATTATTCAACCTTAAAATTAGACAGGCCAGTTAAAAACATCTAAAGAAGCCCACCCAGTTCTGGAAAATAATTCTTTGGACAGATGAAACTAAGATCAGCCTGCACCAGAATGATGGGAAGAAAAAAGTATGGAGAAAGCAGTGTGATGGAACGGGCATGTATGGCTTCCAATGGCACTGGGTCACTAGTGTTTATTGATGATGTGACTGAAGACCAGAGCACCGGGATGAATTCTGAAGTGTACAGGGCTACACTTTCTACTCAAATTCAACCAAATGCACCAACGTTAATTGGACAGTGCTTCATAATCCAAAAGGACAATGAGCCAAAACATACTGCGCAAGCACGAAAGGAGTTGCCCGCAATGAGATGCAGTGACAGCAAGGGCACGCTGGCAGGTATATAGGATGTTTTTATTTTTTATTTTTTTAACAGGAATCATGCATACAAGGATAGGGGATAACGAGTCATACATACAAGGATAGGGGATAAGGAGCAATGCATACCAGGACAGGAACTGGGGAGCCACGCATACAATGACAGGGTCGGGGAGCCATGCATACAATGACAGGGACGGGGGAGCCATGCATACCAGGACAGCGATGGGGGAGCCATGCATAAAATGACAGGGATGGGTGAGCCATGCATACAATGACAGGGAAAGGGGAGCCATGCATACAATGACAGGGACGCGGGAGCCATGCAAACCACGATAGGGATGAATATCCAGCTTATACTTGAGTCAATACGTTAACCCAGTTTTCGTGGCAAAATTAGGTGCCTCGGCTTATACTCAGGTCGGCTTATACTCGAGTATATATGGTAATTAACAATATCTACGGTTCATTGGAGTCTAGTGGACTTAAATATGATGACACTTTCGGAGTGAACAACTCTGCTAGTTTGGTATTTTCAGGGAATAAAATGCTATATCCCTGTCCTAAAACATCAGAATATAAAGTAAGTACAGTGGCTTGCAAAAGTATCCCCCGATGGCTTTTAACCTATTTTGTATTAAGTACCGTATTTTCCGGCGTATAAGACGATTGGGCGTTTAAGACCCCCCCAACTTTTCCAGTTAAAATATAAAATCTTCTTAAAAGTGGGGGGTCTTCTTATAGGCCGGGTGTCATCTTATAGGGCGGGTGCGGACCAATCTGCATATGGTGGGGGGAGTGGTCCCGATGACGAAGGGAGGGGGCGTCTCACAGGGAAGGTGTTGGAGTATTTCCCTATTACCTCATTGTATCACCGTTGCTCTCTGCGGTCTATGTGCTGGGGGGGCAGCGGCTCCTCTTTGTGTAGTTTGGGGGCTCTGTGCTGGGGGGCGGCGGTTCTTTGTGCAGAGTCGGGGCTCTGCAGGCATTTCTTGAGACGAGATCTGATTCTGAACATGCAGCGGCCATTTTCTTGGAGGCCACCGCATCGCAGCAATGGAGCTGCTGGGGCCTCCAGGATTTGAGGAAATGCCGGCAGAGCCCCGACTCTGCACAAAGAGCCGTCCCCAGCACAGAGCCCCCACGCTGCTGAAAGAGGAGCCGCCACTGCCGCCGCACTACAGCACAGAAGACCCGCAGAGAGCTAATAGGGGGATACTCCAACACCTTCCCTGTGAGACACCCCCTCCCTTTATCATCGGGACCACTCCCGCCACCATATGATGATTGGTCCGTACCCGGCGTATAAGACGACCCCGGACTTTTAAGAAGATTTTCAGGGGTTAAAAAGTCGTCTTATACGTCGGAAAATACGGTATTTTTGTAATCCGATTTGTGTGTATGCAAAGTATCAGCACTAAATAGTCAAGTTACAGAAGTGAAATGAGAAAAATATAGGCATAAATTAAATTTAAATGGGATCAATTAACCATAAATTGTCATGTGCATATGTATTCATCCCTTTTGCCATGAAGCCCTTAAAAATTTCTGTGCAAGTAATTACCTTCATAAGTCACACGTCTAATGAAAATAAGTCCACCTGTGTGCAATCTAAGTGTCACATGGTCTGTCAGTATATACACTTTAACTTTTCTGAAAGGACACAGAGGCTGCAACACCATTAAGGAAGGAGCACCACTAACCAAACTACACCATGAAGACCAACACAAAAACACTTCAAAGAACAGGTGCCCATACCAATAATAGAAGCAAAGTATCAATTATATGGAGACATGAGATCATATCATATATAGGTGTATAGGCACTATGGAAATCAATGGGACAGTCACTAGATAATGTGATAAAACAAAAAACAAAAAAGAAAAGAATGACCAAAAAGTCCCAAATAATTAAATGTACAAAAGATTTTATTAATTTACAAAAACAAGGGAGCAAAAGCAGGGGGTGAAAAACTCAGCCAAATGGACACATGTGGGACACAGGACGCACATGGGATAAATATGCATGATAGTATATTGCTATATAGTAGCTATATCACTGCAATGATGGTCACAGGTAATTGCAATATAAATCAGAACAGTGTCAGAGTTTGAATTACCTGCTTACTTATACCAGGTAATTCAAACTCTGACACTGTTCTGATTTATATTGATATCGGTATATGTTATTTGTATCATCTTGCTTTTTGCAATAGTCTCCAATTACCTGTGACCATCATTGCAGTGATATAGCTACTATATAGCAATATACTATCATGCATATTTATCCCATGTGCGTCCTGTGTCCCACATGTGTCCATTTGGCTGAGTTTTTCACCCCCTGCTTTTGCTCCCTTGTTTTTGTAAATTAATAAAATCTTTTGTACATTTAATTATTTGGGACTTTTTGGTCGTTCTTTTCTTTTTTGTTTTTTGTTTTATCACCATGAAGACCAAGGAGATCTCCAGACAAGTCAGAGACAAAGCTGTTGAGAAGTACAAGTCACGGTTGGGTTCGAAAAAAATCCTAGTCTCTGATGATCCCCAGGAGCACCATCAAATCTATTATCATCAAATGGTAGGAACTGGGTACCACAACAAACCTGCCAAGAGAGAGCCCAAAACGCTCAGCCTGGGCAAGGAGGGTATTAATCAGAGAGGAAGCACAGAGACCAAAGGTATCTCTGAAAGAGCTGCAGAGTTACCAAGCAGAGACTGGAGTATCTGTCCATACGATCACAATAAGCCGTACACTCCATAGCGGTGGCCTTTATGGTATAGAATGGTCTGAAAAAAAGTCTTTACTTACACACAAAAATAGTAAGACTTTTTTTTGAGTTTGGCTATATACATGTGGGAGACTCCACAAATGTATCATTTGCACACGGATGACATACGGATCACTGTTCAGGGAACATTTCTGCGATTCTCGTCCATGAAAAACGGACCGATTTTTTTATACGTTGTGTGTGACTCCGGCCTAAGACATTCTGTAGCTACTTGTAAGAAGACCGTTTTCAGCTGATTATAAGCCCTTTTATTTGGGGCGTCGGTCACAGGAATCTCTGGGGGTGACTTTGGGCTTATTTGCATTATTACTTTGTGAGCCAAGCCTCCTTTCTAAAGATCATAAAAATTAGCACTAAATAAAAATGCCATATTTCTGGAACCACATGACAAAATATAAAAAAAATGAGCACTAAGGGCAGCAGGAATGAAATAAGAGCACCTCTTAGATCTTTTAGACCTAATGACAAGTCCTCTTTAAGGCAATCCTAAGGATGTTACGCAATCCATGAGAAGAACATGATGGTTGCTATAGTATCATAGTAGCAAGAAAGGATGGGAGGAAATGCAAAGGTTCTAAAATTAAGTCTTAGGAAAATGTGATGAGCGTGTACAGCGAGCCACAATGACATGATATCTGGTGCATCTGGAAACAAAGGGCATATTCACAATACACAGTGCTTCCAACATCTTTAGTTCTGTATATCTCTCTCTCCCAAACATTGTCCCTGGATCTCTGCAGGTTCTCGTCACCATATAGTCATAGCAAAGAAAATAAACCAAAAGGTTACATTGGGAAATTCAAGTGTTATGTTATATGGAAATTACACTATATCGGGAAGCTTGGAGCTGAAGCTGGGCCGACAGAGCAGTTATTTGGAACATTGCTTCTCTGTACAGTGGCAGATTATTTTCTTTTAGCCTCAATATATTCAATAGCTCATATATATCAAGTATATAGTCTTGCCAAAAGGCACACTTGTCCTGTATATGTAGGCTCCGTGCCAAAAACAGCAGTCAGCTGTGCCAGGAACAGAGATAAGACTGTTCTACGCATCTTGTACAGAAAACACTAGAACTTATTTTGCGGAACAGACACATTAGATTCTTCCAGGTATATTGAGGCACAAAGGTGGCAGAAAGTATGATTTCCCCACGTCATTGTACCACTAAAAACGTAAGTTTCAAAACTTCAAAATGAAATAGAAAATGAATCCGAGTTTTATGTGTGGATTTTCCCTTCTGCTCCACAGGACGTTTCCGGCCTCCCTGAGCCACAGGACACCTGCGTTACGGCATTCGAGGCGGAAAATCTGCAGGTAAAAATGCATATGTGTTTTTACGGTGTTTCCACTGCATATTATCAGCAGTTGATTTTATCAATAAACTTTTGGAAGTATCAAAAACAAAACAGTTTTATTTAAAACATGAGAAACCAAAACCAGACCAGAAAAAAATGCCAGGGTCAAAACTGCAATAAATATTCATGTAAAAAAATGGACAAAAAAAAACAGAATGAAAAAAACGCAGTGACCTAACTTGCCTACTAAAAGGAGCAAAAATGCTGCAGAAAATCTGCAACTTCAAAAACTCACCAAATACTCATCGTAGAAACGTAGCTTAAGTCCACGGTCACACGTTCAGTATTTGGTCAGTATTTTACATCAGTATTTATAAGCCAAAACCAGGAGTGGTGATAAATCCAGAAGCGGTGACGAGTTTCTATTACACTTTTCCTCTGATTGTTCCACTCCTGGTTTTGGCTTACAAATACTGATGTAAAATACTGACCAAATACTGAACGTGTGAACATGGTCTTAGACCAGGGGTCGACAAAGTTGTTCAGAATCTAGGAGCCAGCCAAAAAATTTAGGAGCCAGAATTTTTTTTTAACAAACTTGGTTTTTAATTTAACAAAAAAAACATTACAAACGTTATAAACATTTAACTTCTAAAGATAATAAATATTATATTTTGATATATTACCGTATATACTCGTGTATAAGCCGAGATTTTCAGCCCATTTTTTAGGGCTGAAAGTCCCCCTCTCGGCTTATACGCGGGTCATATACGGGGGTCGGCGGGGGTGTCGGATCATACTCACCCCTCCGCCGGCGCGGTCTCTGCAGCCCCCCTGCTTCTCCCACGATCTCTGGCTCCTCACTGATGCTGCGTTCCCAGCCAGGCCCCTGAACTGCCGTGACCTCGGTGAGATCACTGCTGGCACAGTAACAAAAAGCCTCACAATGCAGTGGTGAGTTCACCGCGAGAAATTTCAAGTGAGAAATTTCTCACGGTGAACTGCGATGAACTCACAGCTGAGAACACCGGAGTTCTGACCAGTGGTATTACTCTTACTGCCAATCATAGCTGCCGGTATTTCTCGCGCTGTCATGCAGATGCGCCAGTTCTGGTGCGGATGTAGGCTTGTATTTTTAGGCTAGGAAAGGCCCAATAACCAGGGGCCTTCCTAGCCTGATAATATAAGCCCACAGCTGTCTATTTTACCTTGGCTGGTTAGCAAAAATAGGGGGCACATAATTTTTATGATTTATTTGTTTAATAGGTTTTATAAGGCTAAACACCCTTTACTGCCACACGAAAGGCACTAAAGGGTGAAAGTTTATTATACGTAGGGGTCTTGTGACATTATTTCTACTGGATATCTATATATTCTATATAGATACCTATCTATCTACATCTTTATATAAGACTGCTTTATGAGTTTGTAAACTAGATTTAAATTACCTAAAGAATTACAGCATGTAAAAGATTATGTTAAAAACGCATTGCATACAGATTACATACGGATGTCATACAGATGCTAGTTGAGAAAAATCGAATTCAATTCATATGACACTCATTCTACTCAACATTGGACCAATTTTTTATACGCTTGTGTCACTCCAGCCTTAGGACTAGAGATGAGCGAATGTGTTCAGATTTGTTTCCGAATAAGATTGGAATCAAATATTGTTTTTGCAATAAACGTCGAACACAGCCGACGAATGTGTTCGACGAATATTGTGAGGCATGTAATGGCTGACAGTCTGCTCTCCTAATCTATATGTCTCACACTGGTAACTTTCCCTTTTATTTAAAATAAGCTGTGGAGGGAGATTCTCATGGAGCTATAAAGACTAACCCCTTCACAACATACGCAAATTTACGTCAAATGTCATGTTCCTGACTTTGATGCAGGCTCCGCTGCTGAGCCCGCATTTTTTTCCCACACATGACTGCTGATGTAATCAGCTGTCATGTGCCTTTAACAGCCACGGGTGGGTTGGTGCTCCACCAGCGGCTGTTGATCAGTTAAATCCAGCTGTCAATCTTGGACAGTGGGATTTCACAAGCGCAGGCCAGAAGCATATAATTCCAGCTGCCCATCGTCACCGCTGTCATGTGATCGCGGGGCGCTGATGGGTTGTCATGACAGCTGGAGGTCTGCAGAAGACCCCTGTTCCTGTTCATTACAGTACTCCTGTAAATGCCGACTCATGGACAGCATTCATAGGAGATAGTGATTTCTGCTATATATAGCAGAGATGAAGTCCTGCTATGTATAGCACAGGCAATCGGACGATCGTAGCTTCAAGTTTCCCAAGGGGACTATTAAATATAGTGAAAAGTGAAAAGAAAAAGTATTTAAAAATATGGAAAAATAAAAGGCAAAAGTTCAAATCCCATTGAAAATAACAAAGTTTCCACTGAAAGTAAAACAATTGAAATAAAACCCACATATTTGGTGTCGCTGTGTTTTGAAATGTCCGATCTATATATATAAAATTGAATGTGTGTGTGTGTGTGTGTGTGT
>VIAB01008935.1:51067-62658 GCA_009801035.1 Oophaga pumilio
CACCCTTGAAATTTTTCCAGAAAATGAAGTATTTCTCCCAGAAATGTATTGCAATTGCACATGTTTTGTTGTACACATGTATATTTCCTTTGTGTGTATTGGAACAGCACATAAAAAAACAGAGAAAAGAATGCAAATTCGATATAATTTTACACAAAACCCCAAAAATAGGAAGGACAAAATTGTTGGCACCTTTCTAAAATTGTGGGTAAAAAACTTTGTTTCAAGCATGTGATGCTCGTTCAAACTCACCTGTGGCAAGTAACAGATGTGTGCAAAATGAATATTACACCTGAAACCAGATAAAAAGGGGAGATGTTGACTCAATCTTTGCATTGCGATTCTGTGTGTGCCCAGTGTCAGAAAGCAGGGTTTGCGTCCTAGGTCATGGATTTTCCAGCAGAACAATGACCACACACATACTTCAAGAAGCCCCCAGAAATGGACAGAAACAAAGCGCTGGAGAGTTCTGAAGTGGCCAGCAATGAGTCCGGATCTAAATCCCAGTGAACACCTGTGGAGAGATCTTCAAATTGCTGTTGGGAGAAGGTACCTTCATACATGAGAGACCTGGATCAGTTTGCAAAAGAAGAGAGGTCCAAAATTCCAGTTGAGAGGTGTAAGAAGCTTGTTGATTGTTATAGGAAGTGATTGATTGCAGTTATTTATTCCAAAGGGTGTGCAACCAAATATTAATTCTGTCTGGCCCATTTTTGAGGTTTTGTGAGAAATTAAAGCAGAAAAATAGGGTGAGATTTCCAGTCTGGTGCAGCCCACTTTTCAACTTTGCTGTAAAGACTAAGACTGAACATACAGATTAGCTTATGCTGCCTGCAATATTTACATTTTTTGGCAATGCTGGCCCTCAAACAACCACTTTTCGCCAAATTTCCATAAACTACTCCATTACATTTATTGTCAATGGGACTGCTTGAAATAGCCATATACAATGCTCGGCTTTCTCTAAAAGTCCCAAAGTCAATAAATGGAGAGCAGCTGGAGATTGCAAACTAGTCTACAGGGCTAGGTCTTAGGATTGCTGGGAGTCCCACTTGTCAGGTCCACGACGATCACCAATTTATCCCCTATCATATGGATAGAGGATAATTTTTCTTTTTTGGGGGATTGCTCTAATGGGTTGACATGTATTAAAGAGGCTGTTTATGACCTGAATGCTTCTGAAAGTTACTCGGAATTTTTATCTCCACACGTCTGATTTTATCTGCTATTACGTTGGACATAAACATAACAATTTTCTCCCGAGTTTTCTTATTTTTGAGCTTTTATTACAAGTTCTCCAACAGTTAAAGATAGCCACAGTCCGTACTTGTAGAACTTCATCCACTTAGATGTCACAATGCCTGAAATGTCAGTTTTAGTAAATATTTGTATTCAACATAAAATATCAATTCTGCAGCATTTTTTCCTAGAATTTTGCCTTTGCTATTCCTCCATTAGTCCAAATGTCCATTATTCCTCCTGGAAATTTATGATAAACTTAACTAGGTGTTACTATTTCCAATGTCAGTAGAGCGAGTCCTTTCCCAGTCTGACACTATTCAAGATAAGTATAACACAATCCGATATTGCTTCCAATTCTTGACCACATAAAAGCTCCATCAGTCCCACAATAAAAAGAAAAAAGCAAAAATATTTTGGAAAAAAAAAATGAAATAGAAACAAATGTTTATCTTAATACTGCAGCATTTCCTTAAAGACCTGTAGATTTTGTCAAGCATAAGGAAGGCTCCAATGATAAGATCTTACAGTGTCATTATCGCTTATATTGTAAAATCCAAGCATAATTATATGCTATATCCTACAGTACAGTAAGGAGATAAGATCTAATCGCTTTTATGGATTTTAGTCCTTGCATTTCTTTTGGCTTTGTCATATTCTTATTTTACTGCCAAATGTATAAAGTTACTGTGGGAATTAAAGTAAAATATATACCACTAATGACCAATGAAAATTGAGTGCCGTGCGTCTTAGGAGCTGTCTGGAACCTTGTGCTACAAATGTACGAATAGCAGCTGCTTTGAAGACCCAAAAACCACAAATATGCTTTCACATCACAACAATTCCTACTTTTAAAATGCTTAGATCCATATTTTTATTTCACTGATAGTTTAGTGCTGGATTTTAACCTTACATGCCCTCTAGATGAGAGCTTTCTATCTTAAGGAATGATGTACAAAATGTACATGTCTGGATATAGAGTACCTTGGGTGGGGAGTGCTAGAAATATAGACTCCGGAATGAATATGACACCAGCTTTAAAAATCCATAATGGAGCTAAATTTGCTTCCAATGCAGTATACAGTAAGTATCAATATATAAGGGTTCCTGCAGGCAGCATAGCCACATGCATGGATCCAGGACGCAATACCGTTCCCGCAGTTCTATATTTTCCTCCTGCAGGCACTCTACATAGCAGCACCTAGAATCAAAGACTTTATCTGTTCATACATAGTTGTCTGCTGAACATTTGTCAGACAGTTATCTCTGTCTACTCCGCCATACACATGAGCACTCAGCCCAGTCAAGTTCTCATGTGTTTCAATGATGAGTGAGGAGAGTCTACGAAGCCTCTGGCAAGTATATTAGTGGAGAAGAAGTTAGAGGAATTATGGAAAATATGACACATCAAGTGACTCAGTCCCAGTGAAATTGTGTTACCTCTGGCAGCAACACAGTCAGTTTGAGGCTTTTTTTTTTTTTTTGCACAGTCCATCTCTTCCACTGTTGTAACAGTTAATCTTTTATATTGCGGACTTTGAATTCCGTCAATGACACCTCTATCTGTTCTGCCCCTCAGTTCCCTAAGCCCAAGCACTCCGGGTACTAATGAAACTATTTCACAGCAACAACTTTTTTGCTAGTAATGTAATGAATGAGATGAACAGGTAGCCTTTGCACTCGAGGACATGAAGCTAGAGGAAATGCAAGACATGATTCAAATGGCCAACTGTGCTGGTGACTTTGTCATCCACGATTGTAGTGGCATGCTGAGTGAGTGCAAATATAGAAGTGAGAAGGATGTAATGTGGGTGAGGAAGCGGCGAAGACCTAAGGACATTTCCCACGCTAAGGCAACTGTTAGGCAAGTGTGGGATGAAGATGATTGAGTGGTGAACAGGACCAGGGAACCAGATTGGAGTGTAAGGATATGTAATCAGAGAATGAGGGTGACGTCGGCAATTAAGAGCTGAGCTGATATCCAGCCAAAATGTTTTCTGGAGGCCAATCTGCTTCTTTATTGATGTGTTCCGAAGTAAGTGATAGCGCTACTGCTGTTGGTGGAAGAGGTTCAACAAGGCCTAAAAGTTCTATTAGTTGGAAGTCCTATTTGCGGACATCTTGTGTGTGAGAGTTCTAAGTTGCTGGAGAAGAAATACATTGCAGAATGCAGAGTCTACAGTACAAAATTAAGTCCTGGACATCCTGGAACAAAAGATCTCTGTCATCAGATGAAGCAGCATCACATGCTCTAATCGGAAAAGCAAATTGACCAGCAAGGTGAGCAAGACTCAAACTGTACTCCTTCTCCTTTTGATCATCATTCATGTAGCTAGACTGCATCTCCATGTTATACTTGGTCAGAATCATCATCACCATCTTCATCTACTACTTTCTGTACTCTACCTCCTCTAGCTTCATTGTGTTGTCAGGCAGCCATATGTGCATCCAAGAAACGTATTTCCAGTCATGCCGTTCCAACTGGATTGCACAGTGTTTTGCAAAATTACTATGTGAGCTCAGTCTCTATGGAAGATACCTAGTCACTATAATTTCTTGAAGAAAGCCGCCTTTGCTTCACCATCATTTTTGGCATCAATTTGGGTCATTTTGCTCCTGCGCAGGGCTGGGCACAAAAGACAAAAATGTAGTATTCTATCAAAAATTCTTGGACTTCCGTGACAGCAATTTTTGGTAAAAATTAGGATTCTTTGTGTTTTAACTGGTGTGAAGTCCCCCAGTAGAACCGTGACCTGGACTGGGAACATAAAAGGCTGTTGAAGTGCTGTTTCTCATCACTCTATTGGAAAGGATGAGCAAACCTGCAATCAATGTCTTAAGGGTATGCCACACTAAACAACATCGCTAACGGGATCGCTAAAAAACATCACTATTTAGCGATCCCGTTAGTGATGTTGTTGTGTGCGGCATCTACCAGCGACGTGGCCCCTGCTGAGATCCTGCTGTGATCTCGCTCGTCGCTGACATCATTCCGGACCCTATTTTATCGTCGGCGCCCCCGCTGGTAAGTATATATCGCTGAGTGTGGCACCTTTTCTTAGCGATACTTTTGTACCGCTAAAGTCGTTAAGGAGATCGCTAACCGCGATAGCGTCCTTAACGACATCGCTAAGTTAATCCGCTATCAGCGATATAGAAACAATCCCGCTAGCGATCGCATTAGTATGCGTCGTTATCGTGATCGCTAGCGGGATTGTTTAGTGTGGCAGTACCTTTACTCTATGTATCCTGTGGTCTGGACACTATGGTAGACTTAGGCAACAACAGAACATTTTGCCTGAGCATAAAGATTAAGAGGGATAATTTTTGGACCATTTCTTTTAATTTTAAAAGGCATGAAAAGCCTTTCAGTGTCCTGTGTTATTAAATAAGTTGTTGTTTCCTATACATTTCTATGTTGAGGTCATTTTGACATTGCTAAGGCTGTGTTTGTGTTATAGACATTCAAAGCGGTAGGATACAGTCCTAGGAGTCCTCAGAGTGTTACACATATCTTTTTAGGGCAATTTTAGGATTTGACTTATTTACTATTAACAGCGACTTGATTTTTTTGAGAAAAATTTGATGAAGATGCTAAATTTGAATTTTAAATTATATGCTCGTCTCTACTCACGGCTTCCATTTACCGCGCCTTTAGTCAAATAGAAATTAATTCTTTTAACTTTGTTTTTGAATATCCTAGACATACAAGGAACATCTGTCAAAGGTTGATCTTTTTACACCTCCCTCTACACAGTATCATACATCTAAAAGCAAGTCTGAAGGAAGTGTTTGACTGAAAGAAAAAGTATAACTTTTGAAGACGGCACAGGCTCAAATGGCTGAGCAAAGTCTACTGGGAAGGTTATAAAAAATGTTTGCAAATAAAATCGGGTAAGTCCCTGTACAGATCAGACAGATTCTACTGATCTTGAAAGTAGTGATCTGATCTAGGTGAAAATCGCCACTTCTCTTTGCGCCTAAATTTAGTCAAAATCCACATTCTAAATTATGCCCTCTACCAGTAGCCTGATTGTATCACACCGAGCTCATCCTCAGTTGGGCCTGAAGCCAAATCTAATGTGTCCATTTTCATTTTACCTTGGACTGTGATAGACATTGATGTAGTGCTCTTAATACTTGCCAAGTTTCTACTTACTTTCCCAGGCTCCAGCTACTTCCCTGGGGATCGAGTCTCTTTTCTTGGTGCTATATAAAGTTATGTTTCCTCTAGACCAAGATTTGGCACAATATTACAAATTGTCTGTGACTGACTAGACATTATCTTCATTTACCAGGGTACCCAGGAGTTAATAAATTTAGCTCTGCTATGTAATTTAACATAGACGACCTAATGCTTGACCCGTCGGGATACCACCTTGTATCTGCAAAATGAAGAGGGCGAGGCAGCTTCACCATTAATAGTATCTCTCCTGTACAAGTGAATCGCAGTATCAGGGATGGTCACTGATGTAGATGAGCTTGCTGTGCTGCAACTTTCATTTTTCTGATCTGTAGGGTTCAAAGGGGTCTGACCCTTACCTTTTAAACACATAAAGCCTGTCCTAAGTGTGCCCACCCATTCAAGATAGCTGCTGGACCAACAAGCATTGGGCTCACAGCTATTTCTCCTACTCACATGTACCCTGGTTAGTATCAAGCATCCATGTGTTCCCAAGAGGGAGAGAGAAAAAAGCTGCTGCCAGACACCTGGCATTGACTTATCTCCCTGGAAAATTATGAAGATGGAGCACTTATATATAGCATGCCCAATCCTTGCTTCCCTCTTTTAGACTGTTCTAAAGTTGACCACACAAATATAGAAAGATTTCAACTGACAGCAAGTCTTCCCGCTCCCCATACACATGCATGCTGGGATTGACGGAGCATACATGAGTAGAATAAAGAAGAATAAACTACTGCCAGGCACCTCTGGGAGCGACCTAAACCTAATTGAGAACAAAAAATTGAGCATGTCGAAATCCAACATGGCCAATCCTTCTTTGTCCTAATATCTGACATAGGGGGACAATTGGGATACTGCAATACACATTTGATAGTCACTCTGTCCTTGAAATTGGGATAATTTATTGAGTATGATCACCTTAAAGAGGTTGTCCACTACTTTAGCATTGATGGCCTATCCTTAGAATAGGTCATCAATGTTTGATCGGCCAGGGTCCGATAACCGGCCTCCCCGCCGATCAGCTGTTATCGGCGGCCACCTGTAGATTCTCACTAGCTGAGCTGGCCGTCTTCTGATAGTGGCCGCCGCAGGGTACTGAACATCCGCCTCCTATTTATCTGAATAGGAAGAAGATGTGCAGTAACGTGCCTCAGCCACTATCAGTAGACGGCCAGCTACGCCGCCGAAAACTATAACAACTGATCGTCGGAGGTGCCGGGTTTCGAACCTTGACCGATCAGACATTGACGACCTATCCTAAGGATACTAAAGTTGAGGACACCCTCTTTAAGGATAGGCCATAATGTAAAAATCCCAAGAACCCCTTTAACATGCATTCTAGCTAAAAGCTGAATACCTGACGTTACCTCTGAGGTCCTAGTGAGTTTTATTTGCCGAGGAACAAGTGTCAATCACAATGATACTGGGTATTAGTTCAGGACAATTAATTCCTACTGGGTAAACAAAGACATTCACGTAATTACATTCTATGGCGGTTAATATCTCCCCCAGACAACGACGCTAATAATCCTTCATGAAAAGGCATTGGAGCAATGTTATCTTACCAGAGAAATTAGAAAATTAATGAACTAGGTATAAAGCATAATTATGTAGGAGCGGCTGAGAAATGCCTTTATGACCCCTGTACGTCTACAATTTGGAGGACAGATTGTTTTTGGGGGGATTTTACAATTAAAGTTTTTAAATCCATGGCAACAAATCAGGCATTAGTTCCCATTTAGTCCACGTAAGACAGCGATATCAGGGATATAATCAGTTGGCGGACGTTTCGGCTAAATTTATCATTTCTTATTTAACGGCACAAATAGACGGATCACCAGTATAGAGCCAGTCACTAAGTGTGAAAACAGCCACTGAAAAAAGAAAAATGCAGGAGACGTGATGGAAATTGCACAGGTTTATTCTCTTTACAAATCAAAAATAAGAATTTTGCGTTTTGATTTTTCAAGGGTTTACCTATAATCTGTGGTCCCCATGTACCCCGGATCTAAGGCCTCATGCTCACATCCACATTACGGAACCATAAAATAATGTCCAAATTATTTAAGAAACCCAATGGTATCTCAGTGTATAGTACCTCCAATTTTAGATACTGGCAGTGAGCATGTTTTCGGTGTTACTTGTATTTTCTAAAAAGGGTAAATTCTCAAAGGATGGATTAGATGCAGATTTTACTGGTGGATTTGAGCAGGTCACTTCAGCAGTGGAATACAGTACAAGTCAAGTGAATTTCATCTCATCCACATGCCGCTGAAATTTTCCACGCAAAATTGCAGGGAAGGTTGTAATAGTTTCCGTCTACACAACCTATTTCATCAGATGCAAAATTTTCATAGCGGACAATCTAAGGCAAATCTGCAAATGGTTCGGATTTCACTGCAGAAATAAGCAAACCTGCAGCGTAAATTGACATGTGCATGTCAAATATATAGAGCTTAATTTAATTAACTTAATTTTTGCTGTGGATTTTTCCACTTTCTTTGGATTACTGCAGATCTGCAGCACCAACATTGGCAGAGGCAAATCCACACCAAAATCTGCTAAATTTAGTGCTGATATTTTATGGATCTACTAGTAACGTTCTGTTTGTATCAGAAGAAAAAGATTATATGTCTTCTCACCAGGCCACATTCTACCATCGGAAATGTTATGTAATATGTGATTTTAAAGTTGATTAGCCAAAAGATAAAACATAGAAAAATAACCTTTATTTCTTTACCTATTTTGAAATCTACAGAACTTATTAATCCCATTATTGAAAATCAATAAGTATAAAGCAAATTATGTTCAGTTCTTATCACATAGAATAAGAGATAAAGTCACTGACCTGTCCAAGCATGTCTGGAGCAATAGGAATTATAGGCCAAATAGTGGAATAAGCACCAAAAAACACCAACCACATCAGCATGCTTCCCCAGACGGCCAGGTGACTGAACTGCAAGATAAAGAGTAATTCAGATTAAATATAAAATCTTTCCTGGGTGGGACGGGACCCATCTTCTTCCCCCACTGTCCTGGGTCCTGGTGGCACGCCTTTCCCACCATCCACCCCTATGTAACAAGTTTTGTACATTATATGTGCTATGTTAATCTCTTATTGATCTGTTAATAGTTACATTTAGGGTAACCAGGTCACAGCTGCCATCAATAATGGAGAACGTTTGGCGAGAGCGCAGACTTGGACACCAGAATCAGTGTCGGTATATTGCTTCTGGCTCGTTTTCAAGTTGGTTTATGACAATGGTTGTTCATTCACTATTGGTTATAAGTAAAAGCTGTGACCGATCTCCATCCAACTAATGTCTAGGTGCCAGTGTCTTTATTTTGGGAATGGGGCAGAAGAGGCCTAGTTTAGTTTTCTTGGTTTCTGCAGTCAAGGTTGCATCAGATTAGAAACCATAGCTGCTTTCTTCTGGAAGCAGCGCCACTTTATCCTAGGTCTGGTATTGCATCCCTGTCTCATATAAGTGAATGGGGCTGAATTGCAAAGTCAGAAGAATCAGCCTGTGGACAAACCCTTTAATTGCTAAAAAGATAACTTATATGAAATGGGAGGAGACACAGATTAGATATTAGAAAAAACTTTTTGACAGTTAGAGTGATCAATGAGTGGAACAGGCTGCCACGAGAGGTTGTGAGTTCTCCTTCAATGGAAGTCTTCAAACAGAGGCTGGACAGACATCTGTCTGGGATGATTTAGTGAATCCTGCTTTGAGCAGGGGGTTGGACCAGATGACCCAGGAGGTCCCTTCCAACTCTACCATTCTATGATTCTATGAAATGTGCGTCAAATTTGTCCAAAAGCATCATTGTCCAAAAGCATCATATGAGGCAGCTAAGTTATAACCTCTAACTAGTGTCTGGCCAGATCCAATATTTTATATCATAACAACTCATTAAAATACTGCTTCCAGGGTTCACTTACTTTTGTCCATGCTGTGGTTTCTAATCCAGCTTTCAAACAGACTGTCACCACGACATACTATAAAAGGAAGCATAAAAAAGCACATAAATGTTTAGTATAATCTGGATTTGATCACAGCAATCCATTCTGTTGGGTGTATCCGTAAGATTACACTCCGTAATGCAATCAAGGAATACGTCACTACAGTGTGGATTACAAGAAGGGGTTATCCGGGACTATTTCATTTATTTAAAGTATGCCTAAGAACAAACATGCATGTAGTTGTTACCAACCTGCCTCTTGTGCCCAGTGTTGATCTCTGATGGCACAGAGCGGTCACAGACAGATCTCTGAAGCAGCGGCTTCTCTTTCGCTCTGTTCTGTTGACGGGGCATGGCTGTTAATGTCATGCTGATTGACAGTCACCTCCCTGCGGCCTAACTGCGAGGGGCCAGCTGTCAATCAGCATGAAGTCAGCAGTCACACCCTGTTGATACAACAAGCCGGAAGAGAAAGAGCCGCTCTGTTGATGTGTAGCAGCGGAATCGCTTGAAGGAGCGGTCGGTGACCATTTAGCACCGGGTAGAACAGGTACTTAGTTAGCAATATCTGTCTGTTAGTTTTCAGGCCATGGTAAAAAAAAAAAACAATAGTCCTAGACAACCCTTTTAGGGCTATGTTCACACGTTGTGTTTTTGATGCATTTTTTTATTAAAAGCTACTTTTTAGAGTATCAGCAAAGGCTAAGAGATTTCAGAAATCTCATGCACACACACAGTTTTTTTTTCCTGACTGAATTGAAAAACTACTGTTTTTTTATAAACTGCAGCATGTCACTTCTTTTAGCGTTTTTGTTGCGTTTTTGCAGTATTTTTTATCCATGTGTGGAGACACAGCATTGCATCTTAATTAACCAGACAACTATTTTTAGCAAACCAAGAAGAATAGATTGTTATCTGTATGTTGACTTTTGACTTTATGTGTTGGTCAAGAAAACAGACTTTTGCTTGTGTAGCTTGTAATATTGACATTTCATATAACATATTGTGCTCTAATCCTTGATGTTTATTGATATGCTAATTATGCATTGTGTAGGCCAGATAGTTTGGGGACTTCGAAAACAGAGGAGGAAAAACTATGCAAATAGATTAAATAATCAAGCAATGCTATTTGATCTCATCTACATTCTTACCCTTTATGTCAATACTGAATGAAAAACACTTGTTAAGTATAAAAATAGGTTACATGCCTCTGTAGAGAGACCAAGAGTTGAGACAGCCAGAGATTCTGCCAAGACATCCAAACATCCAGGAGACCCTACAGCAGGGTTCCCCAACACCAGTCCTCAAGGTCCACTAACAGGTCATGTTTTCAGGATTTCCTTTGTATTGCACAGGTGATGCAATTATCACCTGGGCAATACTAAGGAAATCCTGAAAACATGACCTGTTGCTGGGCCTTGAGGACTTTAGTTGGGGAACCCTGCCCTACAGGACTACTGTCAATATATCATGGCTCCATCAGGAGGGACATGGATCTATAATTCTACAGGAAACAATCTAGGGGACTTCAGCCCCAGTTGGAAGAATACAAACAAGCTCCATTGACCATTGCTAAACCATGGATGTTTGGAGAAAGCCAGGATTAGGACCCGCCGCTTGCCTGACTCCATGGAGATGTTCAGAGAAGCCAGGTTGTGACCCTCGGGTCAACTGGCCTTGTACCTCAATGGACTGTCATCTTCCTAGGTTTGTTGTTACCTCCTTTCTTTCTGTGTGCCACAGGTGGGGTAGTCGACCCTGGAAGATGAAGCCAGGTTGTGACCCACCGGTCAACTGGCCTTGTATTTGAATGAACTGTCATCTTCCTAAGCTTGTCGTTGCCTCCTCTCTTTGTGCGTGCCACAGGTGGGGTAATTGACCCTGGGAGCTCTGAAGTAACAGCTACCATTATCCCGGCGAGTCAGCGGAAGGGTGAGACTCTGTAATGTGCACCATCTTTGGGTTTTGTGCTGGGACTGTTCTATGTGTTATCGGCCTGTTTTGTGGTTCAATAAACTATTGCCACACTGTTTTACCCTCACCGTGTGTTGTCTGAGTAGCGTTTTGCCCATGTTAAAAGGAGAGCGGGTGCTCGGCGAGACTATCACTGGTCCATGCGGTTTCGGCTAGTGGACCTGGGCGCCTGCCGACCCCGTGTCTCCACACCATAGAAAGCAATGAGTAACTGCAAAACAAAGCA
>VIAB01008935.1:64958-75654 GCA_009801035.1 Oophaga pumilio
AGGTCCCTTCCAACTCTACCATTCTATGATTCTATGAAAGCAGCAAAAATGCAGCAAAAAAACGCCATCAGTTTTTGCTGCATTTTTAGTGAAAAAAGAAGGTACCGCAGGATGTGAAATCTGTTTATTTTTGTGATTTTCTCAAGTTTAAACCAAAATTTCTAGGTCTTCTCAGATGAGCATGCATGTTAGTATTAGTACAGTTTAATTAAATTAGTGATATGTGTTAAAGTAAACAAAGCCTGAGTGTCTCAATTGCTGACAAATGTGTGAAAGTAAACAGTGTCTGCCCTACAAAATGCACTGATAATGTGTTAGGTAAACTATTCCTGACCATTTTAACTCCCCCCCGCTGTTTTTACATTTGCAATTCTGTATTTTTTATGAACTCATGAACTTTTTTATTCAAAATAGTCACCATTTTTCCAGACATAAAAATATTTTTCCAATAAATAATTTGATCAATTTGCTCTTTTTTCCAAAAATGTTTTATGATGTCACGTTCAGTAGCATGTAAAAGTTTGGGCACCCTTGGTCAAAATTACTGTTATTGTGAACAGTTAAGTAAGTTGAAGATTAAACGATCTCTAAAAGGTCTAAAGACACATTTCCTTTATTTTAGGCAAAAAAATTGTCATTTTTTACATTTTAAAAATTACAAAAAGGATGATGGGCAGATGCAAACGTTTGGGCATGCTGCATGGTTACTACCTAGTAACACCCCCTTTTGAAGGTATCACAGCTTATAAACACTTTTGTAGCCAGACAAGAGTCCTGTTTGAGGGATTTTCATATATTCTTCCTTGGAAAATTCTTCCAGTTCTGTGAGATTCCTGGACCATCTTGCATGCACTGCTATTTTGAGGTCTAGCTACAGATTTTCATTGATGTTCAGATCAATGGACTGTGAGGGCCTTTGTAAAACCATCAGCTTGCGCCTTTTGAGGTAGACTATTGTGGATTTTGACGTGTGTTTAGGATCATTATTCATTTATAGAAGCCATCCTCTTTTCAACTTCAGCTTTTTTCCAGATGGTGTTATGTTTGTATCAAGAATTTGTTGAAATTTTATTGAATCCATTCTTCCCTCTACCTGTGAAATGTTGCCCCTGCCATTTGCTGCAACACAACCCCAAAGCTTGATTGATCCACCCAGATGCTTAATGGTTGGCAAGATGTTCTTTTCCTAAAATTCTGTGACTTTTTTTCTCCACAAGCACCTTTCATCATTGTGGTCAAAGGGTTCTATTTTAACCTCATTGGTCCACTGGACTTGTTTCCAAAATGCATCAGGCTTGTTCAGATGTTTTTCTGCATACTTCTGACTCTGAATTTTATGGCATGAGAGGTTTTCTTCTGATCACTGTTCCATGAATGCCATATTTGTGTAGGGGTCTCTGAACAGTAGAACAATGTACCACAACTCCAGGGTTTGTTAAATCTTTCTTAAGGTCTTTTGCAGTCAAGCAAAGGTTCTGATTTGCCTCTCTAGCAATCCTACGAGCAGCTCTCACTGAAATTTTGCTTGGTCTACCAGACCTTATCTTGACCTCCACTGTTCCTATTAACTGCCATTTCTTAATTACATTTCGAAGTGAGGAAAGGGCATTTTGAAAACGCTTTGCTGTCTTCTTATAGCCTTCTCCTGCTTTGTGGGCCTCCACCATTTTTATTTTTAGAGTGCTAGGCAGCTTATTACAGGAACCAATGGCTGCTGTTTTTTGGCATAAGGTTAGAGGACGATGGGTTTTTATAAAGCTGGGAAATGTGTATCACCTGGCCATTACTAATGATGATAGTGAACAAGCCATAACCCTAACAGGCTAATTAAGATCTGAAACCTTGGTCACAATTATCTGAACAAACAAATCTCCATCGGTGCCCAAACTTTTGCACAGGCTTATTTAACTTTTTGTAATTTTTAAAATGTAAAGGAAGAAAATATATATATTTTTTGCCTAAAATACAAAGGAAATGTGTCATCTTTAACGTTGGATCTTTTAGAGATCATTTCATCTTCAACTTGCTTAACTGTTTACAGAAACAGTATTTTTGACCAGGGTTGCCCAAACTTTTACATGCATTGTATGTTTTGCATTGGTGGTCTAACACTTTGTATTATTCATGCTTGTAGGGAAGCAAAGCTGAACTTTGGGATACTGAAAAACACAGTAAAACAAGCAGCAAAAAAAAAAATCAGCAAAAACTGCTTTTTGTCTGCAGCTTTTTTACTGCTAAGGGACCAGGTTTTGGCTGCAGAAAAAAAAGCATCATAAAAACAATGTGTGAACAAAGCCGAAGATTACTTATAAACTTTTTAAATGTACGTACAGTATGAATTGAAATAGTGAGGTAGTTTTTTAATATTGCAGAGATCCAACACAAGAGTCCGTTAAAAGGGCCGACCTGGAGCCACCAGTTATTTTTCTCATCATTTCCTATATCCTCATTTGTGCTATTCTCTTTTTTTTTTTTTAGGAAAGATCTGACGGTTCGGACTGAAACGTGACTCTTGTACACTTGTGTGGGATTAGAGAACCAGCTTGCTATTTGCACTTGGACTGTGAGTTCTGCTTCCTTGATTGCATAAATATTCAGTGAGAACATCGTGTAATAGTATTGGACATCTGCTTTACCACACAAATACTCACAGTGTAAACGATGTTTCCGACAAATAAGTAGTCAGTGACATGTCCGCTGGTGAAGACGGCGTCTGTAAGGAGACAGAAGACCCTAATGAGACACACCGTGCACAGTATTCACATCCTGTGTATTTGGGGAGTGACTGTGTTAGGCCCGGTGTCAACGAACAACAAAAAAA
The DNA here is from genome assembly GCA_009801035.1 of Oophaga pumilio. Taxonomy (NCBI): domain Eukaryota; kingdom Metazoa; phylum Chordata; class Amphibia; order Anura; family Dendrobatidae; genus Oophaga; species Oophaga pumilio. The sequence continues at coordinate 67,780 of VIAB01008935.1, forward strand.
AATACAATTCAGTATCATAATAATGAACAGTCGGGTAATTTGATGCTTGTAGGCCTCAATGCAAAATCTCCAAAATCTCAACTCTCACGGGTCTTTAACCCCTTTCCGACATCGGGCGTAACAGTACGCCGATGTCAGACTCCCCCTGTTTGGTGCGGGCTCGAGCTCCGATCCCGAACCTTTCCGGGCAGGTCAGCTGATATATACAGCTGTTAACTACAGTAGTTAAATGCCGCTGTCAATTTATGACAGCGGCATTTAACGTCATTATCAGTAAGCAATCCTGATACTGTGGCTTTTAGAGTTGGTGAGGACTGCTGGGATTTTCAGGATCCAGAGCATCGTCCATACCAGTAATCTGTGGCTGGTTGATGGGAGCCTGGAGAACCCCCTCACACATAACGGTATCCGCGGCTCTTCTTTTGATTAGCCGGCCGTCATTGTTGTGATGGACTGAGTTCTGTGAATCGATATGCACCAGCTGATTTGGCTGAGATATATGGAGGTCACCCAGAATAGACTTATCACTTAAGGAACAAACTATTTTACTTTTAAGAAAGGGATAGTCCGTTTTTGCCTTCTTTGATTTCTTGCATATTGTAAATCCTATAACCTTCCAGCTATAACCTTTTCAATATTAGAGGTTGTCCCAAGAAGGACATTTATTACCCACCCAGTTTTGGGTCACCACAATCACTATAAGAGGTTCCAAGCCGCCAGTCACTCCTGTGACTTTACTTAAGAGGACTATTAATTGAGTTCTGGACACGTACTAGCCTTGTGGGTTTACCAAATGCTGTTTTTCATTGTTTCCATTAGCTCAAAAGACACCAAATTGAGAGATATTGTGCATGCATCAGTATCACATTAAGTAGTATTCTCAAGTTGTCTCTAGTCTTAAGGCACTGTCACACTTAGCGATCGCACCAGTGATCACGACAACGACACGAGCTGGCGAGATCGCTAGTGCGATCACTATGTGGTCGCTAGTTAGATTCCAAACACAACTCATCAGCGGTCTGTATAACGACCTCTGCGGTCGTTGGGAAAACCTAGTCCCACCTGCGACGCTGGTGAAGTCGTTCATAAAGGGTGTCACACTCAGCAATTCAGGCTCACCAGCGGGACACCAACGACCAAAAAACAGCTCAGAACGTTCATAAGCGATCAGCGACATCTCAGCAGGGGCCACATCGCTGCTACATGTCACACACAGCTAAGTCGCTAACGAGATCGCTACTGCATCATAAATGGTGACGCAGTAGCGATCTTGTTAGCGATCTCGCTAGCGATCTCGCTTATTGTGGCATACCCTTTAAGCAGCTCAGAGCTATGCAGTCTCCTTACTTCCTGGTATCTGGCAGGGCGGGCTCTCCTCCTTCAGTGACAGCTCTGGTGAATAGTAGAATTGTAAAGCTCAGCAAACGTTCTGCCATAACACATTCAGGTATCAGTGGTTAGTTTTGGAGTCTGCACTGCTATCATTGCAAGGACACAACTCTGGACAGCAAGAGAAAAGATTCAAGATTTGTAGACCAGTAATGACAAGGTTGTAAGCTGGTGATTTTTCAAGATTTATAACAGTATCTCTTCAGAAGATGAGAGTGAGAGGGAAGTGAGCAACTAACTGCTGTTAGTCGAATTTTAATATTTTTCCAACTGCTGTATAAAAATCAATAAGCTGGAGAGAGCTGACTGGGATGTTAAGAGTTAACTCCTCTTCAAGAATCTAATTACTAATCACACTCTTGGCCAGGATCTGGAGGCAAAGCTCCATGACAATGAGCTGTGCACTATAAAATACATAAGCTCTTATTGCAGGAGAATGAAAGCTGATAAAAAAGCAAGTCAATTTGCAAACTTGCTTATTTTCCTGCTGTCTAACGATTTAAAACAATTTTATAACTTGAGAATACCTCTTTAATTTGAACTCCTTATTGTGGTCATATAGGCCCAGTAACTGTGAGGTTCCTGTGAATGGGACATTTAAGTAAGCTTATAGTTTGCTACGGGATCATACTGTATTTATTAGTCTTATTTTTTTTTTTTATTTACAAGGACACTAAAGACTTGTAGGAAAAACAATGTGTCATGCTCCCTCACATGTTGCATTCAACACTATTTTACTATATCTCCCCTAAATGCATGATGTATCAGGAAGTGACCATTTGACAGCACACGGAGCGCCTAGAGGTCGGCATAACTTATCGCTTTTTAACTTTTTAAAAGGTATATACAGAAAAAACTGGTACAATTCAGAAGATGGATATCAGTCTGAATACAGATATTCAGTTATGTGACTGTATGAAGAAGTGTTTTTGGGCTGCTCCCCTATCAGTGCTACTTCGTGGCAGGTTTGGCCACTCTCTGGTCCCAACAATAGAGTAGGGATCCAGTTAATAGAGGATACCATAAAGTGTCGAGAAGTCTTATACAGTTCAATGAAAACATATTTCTAAGGATTTAGGTATAGTGGTACTGTAATAAAAATATGGCTGTATGACTCTTAGAACCGCCATGAACGACCCGCCCCACCTCACTACCGGAGGATTACCAATATGGCTTATCCCATTTGGTTCAAACACGGAAAATGACCCATTGCCCACAATATGAAAAAAGGTATTATAGACAAGGGGCTACTTTTCCAAATCCCTCCATGTTCCACTATTCCAACCTATTGGTTTATCAATTATACTGTAAGTAACAAGAAGCTGCAGACATACCAGAAAATCACCAGTATTGTTTTCCCAATTAATGATCTCAACTCATTCTACAATTTGAGAAACCTCTGCAAATTCACTATATTCTGTCTACCCAAAACCTGTCATAAAAGCTGCAGCCAACAATACCGGCCTGGGGGTCCAATAAAAATTTTACAGTTTACAGAACGTGATATAATTTATTAAGCCTGTAAAACGTGATTCTCAGATCGCCGCAACGGTAAAAGAGATTCCCAAAGAACAATTGAACTTGGGTGTTACATTTGATTTTTATTTAAGTTTTAGTATGAAATCTGCCTCACTAGAAAAGGGGGTGAACCGATGGATGCGTTGTCGAAGCCTGCAATTACACAGGTCGAAAGTGGCCATTAAACGACCGCCACATGGCTGCATGCAAGCCAAGTGACAGTCATATAATGGCCTGTTTAGACAGTCCAAGCACATTTCCAGGCCCACAGAACGATCATTAATACCATGTGCATAGAATATTATTGTATCGACAGCACGTCATGTTTATTCAAGACGATGTGCTGCCGAGAACGATGATTTTTAAGCTTGCGTTAAAATAATGTCACCTGAATAATGAGTGGTTCGTAGGGTGATTGACAGCTTGTTTAGACAGGCCAATAAGGTGTAAATGGGTTCTTAGGTTATGTTCACACTTGCTGCTATTGAATACAGCTAAGAATGACTTTTTTTGTAAAGCAGGTCTGTATGCTTTCATCATTTGTGGCTCCTTCAGTTTCTAAAATGGCAATGTTGTTGGTTTTTCAGGTTGAAGGACCCAGGGTGAGATTTTCTTTTTGGTTCTCTTTGAATTTGTTTCATAGTCCAGTCCTTTGGGGACTAGACATAAGACACGGTGCAAACATATTACTATTCCAATGACCTACTGTCAGTAGCTTGAAGCTTGCCTCTCCTAAAGCAAAATATCCAACAGGACCCCCAACTCTCACAAGTTTTTAATATTATTGGGCTTATCATTTGGCCAAAGGGGTATTTTTAGCCCCCCTAGTCTCCAGAGCCCGGGGTGCAACCGCAACCCCTCTACTCATTACAGTTACACCCCTGCCTACTGTGCTCTCTTATTATTGGCGCGACCTGTTGGACGCTGCAAAATCTCACTATCATAAGCTGGCCATAAACTTTACTCAAATTTTAAAAAAATCCACATTTGCCAAAATGCAGATTTTTTGTACTTCGCTTCCACGTGGATCCGGCATTATGCAGCCGCTGGCCGCCATTAATCTAAGCTATTTGCAGTCTTCAAATAAATTTTAAAGAAATCCTGATACCTCAACTCCATGGCTCCTCTGTTACAAACCACCACCCATATGGTCTTCAACACATCTTCTGAACACCTGAAATCCCCAGGCGTTTCATGCTAGGCCTGGGCTTCCGGGTTTCATAGGCCAGGGAGAGTTCTGAGCATGCAGCTGCAAAGGTCACGGCCTGGGAGAGGAGTGGTGAGGTGAACATAAGGATTTATTTTACATATTACGTTGAAAAATTATTACTTCTCAGTGTTGGAGGAACAGACTGACGATGTAAAGAGCTACATATTGTGACGGAGTCACTGGCACAGTGTATGAAGGGACATACGTGCCACTGCGCACACTGGTGTCAGTGATGTAAAACCAGAATATTGGTTTGTCTCCAGCACATTACATGCTGAGAGGGTTAACTTAAATTTAAATATGGGCTGGTTTTATGTGAGCACCCATAGAGTGGGAGGGAGGGTGCTCACTGTATCCACTCCTTCAAAAGCAGACACCGTCATGTGTACTAGCAGCACCTGTGGTGATGTCATGAACATGTGATCATCACATAGTCCTGGTTAAATACCTGGACATGAGAGATAGTCTGGGTGATGTGAATTGGGAGAGGAAGGACTCCCATGTGGCTCCAGGAGGAGATGAGGACATTGAAAGGCGTCTGCAGGTGAAACCTGCAGAGAGAGAGAGGACTCTGTTGTACTTTATTTGTTTTGTTTCCTATTAAGCCAGGAAGGCTCTCGTTACGTTTTCCTGAACTCTGCCTATGTATGCTGACGTTAATAAACCAGCAGGTGTTTTCACTACCAAAGCTTTCCTGCGTCTACCTGAAGAAGCAGTTAAACATGTCAACCCCTCACAATAGGCATAAATAGTTTTTGGGGGGAGGGAAGTGAAATCTTCAAGGACATAGAAGAAATGGATATCTGTATAATTTGATATCAGTTCTTGAACTTGCCCCTGTTACAGAACAAATAGAGGCGTTACATGATTCACAAGTCCCTCAATTGCTACTACAATATAAGTTACTTCATGGGGTCCGGACGCAGGCGCGTTTCTCTGGTGTCACTGGGACACACAGCATTATGCAGCCCTGTGGTTGTTGCTCTGATTAATGTAGCTTACTGTTTCAATAACCCTTTCTGCACAGTCTTCTCCGGGGACCTGGTGTAAGAGGAGACCGGCCAGGTGTCTGCAAGCAGACTGAATTATAAGGACGCTGCTTTACTACATACACAAAACATCATATTTTCTTTCCTGTTGCACTTGGCCAAACTTCAGACGTTACATAAATTTCAAATTCAGCTCCACTTCACTAATAATGTACTTTTCATGACTAATTCCGACTCCTTCTACATTCCAACATGTGCTTCTATCATTTTTTAAGGGTTTGGGGATTCATTATAGTAAAACCCAATTTTTAACCATTGTTATTGATTTTGCTTTTATTATTCCCTATGAAGGTACATTTTAATCACTGCACACAATCATCTATTAAATGGGTTTGAGGCCTGGTGTAAACTTGCTTATGGAGTCAACTTATGAAAATGAAAGAAAAATATTCAAGATGAATTCTTAGACTGGCCAAATACTCTACGATTTTACTGCCTCAAATCATATTTTGGGTTGAGTCTTTCTTTTTGCTTGCAAACTCACTTTAATTGTGGTGGATAAAGAGTCAAAATGAGTGGATAAGGGGCATAACATACATAAGCCCCATGGTTGCCATTGAGGCACCCTAGTCTTGGATGGAAAGGTGGAAAATGGTTATTCTAATTTGTGGAACGGTTGGCTTTGGAGCATGATAGCTTGCATTGCGACATGAGACTAGCACTGGATGGCACCGCTACGGGAGCACTGTGGAAAACCAGCATTGAAAAACCTTGCGCTATTCATGAAGAATAAAGATGGAGTAAGCTGTTTTATGTTCTCATCTTAATCGTCCCATAATATCAGCTATACCTGCCTTTATTTTAAGGCTATGGTTGTCAAATGGTGAGACCCCCAAAGAGGTACCCTAGAGTTCTTAATGAGGTGTAACATGTAATCCAAGTACCCTGTATTTTGCTCTGCTCCCCCAAGGCGTAAAAATGTTATTCATTCAGAACTGATCTATCAGAGACTGTTCACCCAAGAAGACTTTGTTCTGTGACTTCCTTGCATGAAAAGGTGGAAAAGTGTTGTTCTTACTGATGTCCCACATACTATGGGAAATTTATGAGAAGTGAGAAAATGAGTATAAACTAAGATCGTCACACTTGTTACATGTACAATAATAGTAGAATTCATGTCCTCATTAATTGCAGCAGATGCACAATGTTTGCATACAGGACACTGAATGTCAGCGCAGACTTACAGTATACACATCTTCACATTCTGTAGTAGCGCGGCAAAAGCATAATAGCAGATGAAGTCTGATATAAAATTCAGGAAAAACCTTCGGTTCACAAGTCTTATACATGAAAATGAGACAGGAGGAAGCAGCGCAGATGAACCCCAAGCCCCGAAGCTGCTCTATTATACATTTCTGCAGATAAGTTGTCTATTTCCTCTTACTATTTACATTCTGCTACTTAATTATTGGCTACGGTTCCCATTATTTCTGCTGAGATGCCGGCTATATAAATATACAGTGGGAATGTAGCCGTCCTTGGTCTGCTCTAATCTACAGTGAAACATCCTCAGGTTGATGCAGGTGGCAGGTCAGAGACATATGTAAATGGCCACAAAGCTCTTCCTGTACTGGAACACTGCGGGACACGATCTTATCTCACCATCCACCATACTTGTCTTCTGGATTTCCCCCCTAGGATGTTTTCTCATACATGGGAAAGGACGTGCACAGTACCGCTCTATTATACATGCAGCTACGAACAAGAGCAAGAGAATAGTGTATTCTGATTTCTCGAATAGTCTTCTGGTAGCTATCTGTCAGTCATATCTATCTATTATCTATCTATCTGATGTATGTAGTGTAAGGCAGCAGCGTTTCTGCAAGAGAATTTAGTGAGACAGTGAGCCAGGCAAGTGAACCCCAAACACAAAACTGACATGCCCAAACCTTGACTGCAGGTTTAAAGGAAAACTGTGGCCATGGCCACTTGTAAGTCCTAGACTGGAGGGAGAGATCCATCCCACTACCATCCTACAGATCTCTCCAAAAATAAAAGCACAATACAGGTTGTCCTAAACTGACTAGGTCAAATAACTTGACCAAGTCCACATTTACTTATATTTTCCATGGTAATCACAGCCGTGGTTGTGATTTCAAAACACTCCCGCGGTTCTATATGCTTCCACGCACATTCTGGGGGATACATAATGGCCCTCACATATGATTCCCCTCACTGTCTATCTATCTATCTATCCCATATTTATCTATCTATTTCATATCTATTCCATCTATCTATCTATTATCTATTTATCTATCTAAGGCTATGTTTCCACGTTAAATAAATGCTGCGGACAGGACACAGCTCCGCCCAAAGCGCTGCCCCCTTTTTTACTCACGGTGATTCCGCATGTGTTCATTGAACACATGTGGAATCACCGCATCCTATACATAGACTGTGTTATTTATCCTGCGTAGACTGAGCGTCTCCGCATAAGATAAATTGACATACTGCGGTCTATAAAGACGTGCCGCATGTCCGGATACGCAGGTCTGCCACCTGTGTGTTTGCACGCATAGTGGAGATGGGATTTCATAAAATCCCCTCCACTATGCGGTAACATCTGGACGCTGCGGATTGAACACTGCGGTTGTATGCAGCGTCCAATCCGCAGTGTTTCCTGAACGTGGAAACATACCCTAATATCTATCTCACATATCTATCTATCAGTCTGTCTATCTATCTATCTATCTATCTATCTATCTATCT